>JBBPML010000069.1:0-102196 GCA_038090275.1 Austroboletus novae-zelandiae | reverse complement strand
TTAAGAATAAAATCATTTTGATTTTGATTTTGAAATCAGAATTAAAGTTAAAATTAGAATTTCAGAATTTGATGAGAATCAGGATTAAATGAGAATGAGAATTTAAATTAGATGAGGATAAGTGTCACATATGTGCAACATTTGATCTCTCAGAGTGTCCTTGAAGGCAATACTAGGTCCTATAGAAATCCAAGAAAAGTCTCAGCAAAACTGTCATACTGGAGTGAGACCAAATACTGCATATAATTGTGCAGATTTAGCTGGGGTACATGAGCCACATAGGGTGAGTATTTAAGGAGTACAGTATCTAATGTGAAAGCATAACTAAATATCAGTCCATGATGTAATACAATGGCCTATGGTGTAATCAATACCAGAATGAAATAGGAAATACTAGATCTGGAAAGGTGGATTGAAGAAGGAAATAAGATCCATGACAAATAGGGAATATGAAATGAAATTGTTACGATTCACGCATACCCCCACTCTTTTTCCTTCACCCTTACCTTAGTTTCTCTACAGACACTGCTCTCGCTGTTCGAGTCCTGCTTGAGCCGCTTTATTATTCCTCCTTTTTCTCTTATCACTGCTTACATATTTAGCGTGACTCATCCGCAGTATCCGCAGTTGTATTGATACCACTATCTCTGACTCACTTCCCTTCTTCGCGATTCCATCGCATTCTATAGTCAAGTCATCCCTTTTACGCTCCGCTTCATTCTCTCTTGACTCGCATATATAAACCCCTCGATACCCTCGATGTATTCCCCAAGTTAGACCTACCTGAATCTACCTTGCTCATCGATTCCCCTCGGGTCCCCCAGTCCTCACCTTACTGTTGAGTAGGTGCTCCCTTCGTCCCTTCGTCGTCGCATCACCAAGCGACTCCTTCGTCCCTGTGTCACGACATACGTCGACCAGGTCAACAGCTCACGACATACCGTTGAGGCTGAGGATAGCGGATCGCCCGTCTATCAAACCCTTGCCATGCCAGCTGAACAGCGGCGTTAACGTCCCCTCGCCTCTCGTCACTCGGGTCTATGCCTGAGTGTAACAGAAATGACTGTGCTATTCTGGTCAGAAGTCTAAATAGAGAACATTGTAAGGAAGTGAATCAGAAAAGACAATACCAAGAAAGGATAACTCCGAGAAGAAAGGAAAGGAATAACTTATCATTTGTCAGCCCATAGTCCTCTGGGAAGAGAATCCTAAGGCAATTTTCTGGGAGGCCACCACTGCAAGTGTTTGTCAGAATACTTGTAACAATAAGAATTAGAATTGAATTAGAATTAGAATTAGATGAGGATTTGGATTGAATTAAAATTAGAATTGAATTAAAATTAGAATTGAATTAAAATTAGAATTGAATAAGGATTAGAATTGAATAAGGATTAGAATTGGATAATGATTAGGATTGGGTGAGGATTAGGATTGGGTGAGGATTAGGATTGGATGAGGATTAGGATTGATTAAGGATTAGAATTAGGATTAGGATTAAGATTGAATGAGAATTGGATTAGGATAAGAGAATTGCATAGCATTGATTAGAAAAAGTTTACTATCTGTGAGGTCTGTAAAAAGTCTGTACTATCTGTGGAGTCTGTACCAAAATTGGGCTTTGCTAATGCATCAGTTTAGTGTGTGCTATTTTCCACTGCATTCTCAGCTTGAACTCGTCATCCAGCCAGTTAGTGAACTTTTTCCAATCCCACATGGTGATGTAACAGTAGTTGTTGTTGTAAAAGTTTTTAGCTGCTTGTCCTGCAGCATTGTCTCCCTGCATGTACAATAATGCACATAGCATCCGATCTTGATCAGTTCAAATATCAGGGTTTGTGTCGACATAAATTTGGACACTCCAAAACCATGCAGCATACTTCATTTTGTTGCCATTAAAATCTAGGGGTTTTGCCATAAACATGTGGTGAGATCTGAGGTCAGGGTTGGAGGCAGCGGTCATGGTTTTCTGTTTAGCCATGCTTTGTTCTGTAGCTCAAAAGCCTCAATTATAGTCATCATTGACTTGTTGTGTGATCCTATAGGTCTCAGCACCAGTTGAGAGCAATGTGGAGTTGTGTTTGTTAATGATCTCTTTGAGGGTAGGGGGTTCAGCATGAGTAGAGGTTGTGGTTGGGTTATTGATGGCATGAGGAGTACATTTGGATGCAGCTGTGATACGGGCATCCTGTTGTTGTTCAAATGTTGCCAGTTGTCCTTGAAAATTGTGATCTCTTTTCAGCAACTCTTGATTTTGGCGAGCCAGTTCTGCCATTTGAGTTTGGAGGGCCTGGATGGTGGTGAGGAGTGCAGCTCCATTGGGGTTGACAGTGGGTGTAGTGAGATGGGAAGAGGCTCCCTTGAGAATTGGTGTGGGCAGCATGGGAGTGGGATCAAGGATGAGGAGTGATACGAGCTGACCATGTGGAGTTTGCACCCAAGGGTCAATTGACATGTAGAAATTGGTTGAATGGGGAAGGGAGAGAATTTGGAAATAGTGGGCAATGAGATGGAGCTACACCATTACCATGAGCAATGGCTCTAGCAGTACGTGGGTGCAGGGAAATATGATGAGTGGACTCAAAGGGACAATTCCCTAATGTCAGCACTAAAGATTGAGCGCACTCAACAAAACAATGAGTGAGAGTGAGACTGAAGCAAAACATATATTAGAGGTGTAACCAAAGAAAACACAATGCATACCTGAAGCAAAACAAGGGAATCGTAAAGACCCTTCGTTCCGCTCCAGAATATATATACCATACTACACGTGTCCGTCGACGAATCGAGTAACGATAAGATAAGATATGAAAAAATCACAACATATACATACATAATTGCTGTTTGCTTATATCTATTGATACTTGTACTAGGTCGGTGATTTAATCATGTTGTGTAGGTGATTACCGCCAAGTCTGAGCTACAGCACACTGAACGCTCGCCAAGGCAGAGGAGCGCAAAGCGCGACGAGATTGTGAAGCTCGACTGAGATCGAGCATCACGTGACCAACTTGTTGAACTTGTTGAACCTGAAGGCCTCAAGCTCTAATCTCCCAGCTCTACGACTAGCCTACTGCCAACGCCTGTCGAGGATTTCCAACGGATCACAAACTGAGCCTTTGACTAATCAACGAGGCTGACCAAGTTCATGTACATGACTGGTATGTCAGCCACAGTGAGGCTGACGTACCACGAGATGGTATATAATCTGCGATGATAACACGTTTGCGTTCCAATTATTTCTTGTTCGTTGATAATGCATACGGAAACCGACGCTCATTTTGACGTTTCACTCCTTAGTGATGCTTTTGCATTCTCCCAGCACCCTATCTTCAAGACAAGAGATACAAAGTTGTTGAGTGTACGCCTCTTTTCTCGACGACTCCTTTGGTTCTGATCGAGAAGTCAAGATGTCTTTCGGGCGCGGACGTTATGTTCGTGGATACGCCTCGATCGCATGTACGAGCTACGGATCGCCCTTTTACAGAGGAAACACTTATCGACGATCGAGGAACGTGTCAGAACCACAGCTCATATCCTCCACCAACTATATGAGGGAATCTTGGTTTACAAACTTCACATCCACGCGCACCGTCGGCGATATTGCTCATCTCCTCGGTGATGACAAAATCCGTGCAGGGGTCGAGCCAAGTCGAAGCAGCGACGCCCTTCCGGAAAGTCCTAGTCCTAGCATCCAATCATGGTGCTGCGCGGACGACGGGAATCTTCCGACGTTCCCCGACTCCGTTGATCAAGATTCTTGCCACGTCTCCCAGGTCGTCGATCATGGCGATTGCAATATCGAAGAGGGCTCTTTGTATAGCATGGACTCTGCCAATCATGATTCACATCCTCTCCTGCTCTCGATGCCAATTATTCCTCAGATCAAACTCGAACGCAAGGCCACTATCAGAAATCCGGAACCAGATCCTTTATCGGATCCAAGGCACGACAAATACCTTCTCTCTCCGCGTATCCGGGATATCAGGGCGCTAGCCCCAAGAACGACTTCTCGTCGATATGGCCACGTTCCTCCACGAACCGCCCCTCAGGATACCGCTGATGACGACGCACTTCCCGCGAAGAGACAGTCGACCTGCGGTGATGACGTAGACAATAACGCCACTGAGCTGGCATGCGCGCATTCCGCGATCGAACCCGCGTTGGATTCTCCATGCACATTGGAAGATGAAGAAGAACCTCTCTTGAAGAAATATGCCGACGACCCGCCTCATTCCGATGTCCGGTTTGTCACGATCGATGGAGCCGATTCGTCCCCTGAAATGCATAGCGACAAACTGGAAGCCGACATTGAAAAACTTTTAAAGTTGACGCCGACGCTTCCTGAACGCTCGAAAAGTAGCCATCGACGTTCGTCTCTGAATTACTCGATATCGTTCAGCAGCATCGTTCATGCCGTCGCAGATGGATGTGCTTCTCTCGACCTCCTCCTTCGCAAACCCAAACTCAAGACTAAGTCAAAGTCGACGACCAAGCCGAGATCAGATGGACCTGTTGCGAACGTTCATGACCGGAACTCTAAATGGGCACCCAAGGAAGGGAAGATCATCATCAAGGTATTCGTCCCATCGAAGGATGACATCTGGATGTTTCGCGTGCCACACGACGTCAATCTCATCGACTTCACATCGAGGGTGGTGACCAAACTCGGGTTTGCGGTCTCCTTTAGCGGGAGTCTTTGGGACGAGCCCAGGTACTATTTTGTGACAGACGAGCGTTTCAGGGCGTGGGTCAAGGGACGCATTCGATTTGGGCGAAATCTGCCTCTAGTTGCACACGTTCACCCGCCTCTGCCGTTGGTAAGACTCGGCGTGGATGGGGATGGCTGCGAAGTTTGGTGTTGTGCATAACATGACTCGGTGGCGATTTTATCGATATGATGTGGTCATTAGGAATCTATTTGTCAATATGGAGGATCGTGCGGGAATTCGAAGGTTGAACGAGTGCGTGAACAAGTCGGAAAGATTCGCAAACGAAATTAATGAAGCTGACTCGTAGTACAACTGGTACGTTGTCTCGCTCACTGAGGCGTGCCAGGGTCCCTGCTTGTGACCCAATATGTAGTAACAAAGCTTGCAATATCACAGAGCATAACGTATGTGGTAAACCTCGAATTTAAAGCGAGTGTGTCTTTCAGGGATATTCAACTGTAGATAGTGTTTGCTTAAAAGCGCTGCAGGCCGACGACCGTGGGAACGCCGCCTCAACATCCGCGCGACGTGCTCGGATCAGGAAGGAATGCAAGATTCTATCCATACAGCCTGACAGAGCACCGTGGCCTTTGTCCGGTAGTCGGACCACCCCATAAAAACGACCGCACGACTGTGGATGGCATGTGGTAAGAACCGGTCCTAATATGCCCTACGGATTGGGGTGCACTCCTCGTAAGAACTTGTCCAGAGAGGACGCGCCTGGATCTCGGACCCACCCTCCCCAAGCTCCAAGAGTCAACGCCCTATCGCTCGAATAGATCTATTGCTCTGGAAGTGGCCCGAGTAACACTAAGCAACCCCCGAACAGCCCCCTCATCATCGATTATCAGCTCGTTTCATGCTATCAAGGACCACCCGCGGCGTTTGTGGAAAAAAGAACAGACGATGCGTACGATCTTAATGGGCCATTCGAACTTCACGCGTTCTGTCGTTCTCGGGTCACGCCGTGACGGTTTTCACCTTACAAACATTGATCAAGGACTGGGACGGAAATATTTATGGTCTCGGCCACACTTTCCGTTTGGAAAACGCCAACGAGTAAGTAGAAATGCCTTTATAATTGTACAAAATATACTTGTTCATTCGACAGTATTGACAGCTCGTATATGTAACCACCACATTACTTTCCGATGTTACACAACAGTGGACTGGAGCGACGGAATAAAACGGGGTTCCGCACCCGCCCGTACGGCAACTCGGCGTTCGGACTTGTCAAAGACGTTTTGTAGGTTGTGACAACTAACCTTTCTTGATTACGTTCTAGGTTTGTCAATACATGCTTCTTCGAGTGAGGTTCGCTCAGTGTCTTAGATCCACAAATTATCTGGTAAATTCTAGAAGTAAATTCAAATTTGTGGAATGCCTCATTCCACGGGAACAGTATCATTTCCGTGTGGCGAGTGACCAACCAAGTTTCACTCACCACGCGTATCTAGAAGACAGCTTTTATGTCTTCACTACTTCCATTTTTCAGAGCATAACGAGCGATTAAACTCAAAGCTAGTCTTGCGATATGGCCCCGCAGTCCCTCGGGTATTTCTTGGATTAAAAATCGGTCCGCTGGCTGACTTCTTAAGCCTTCCCGTCTTGCTTATCCTTTTCACTCACACAAACATCACATACGATGCCGACCCGCCTCCGTCTGCAACAATACGCAATTGCGATCAGTATCTTTAGTGTGTTCTACAACGCCGCGGAGGGTGTTGTATCCATCGTATTTGGTGCTGAATCCTCGTCGCGCGCACTCGTGTTTTTCGGAATTCAGTCAGCCGTCGAGGTCATCTCGGCCCTCCTCGTCACTTGGCGCTTTCTCGGAGTTAGGAGCTCAGACGACGATGATAAAGGCAGCCCCAGGAAGACGTCCCCGCAAATAATTCGGTGAACTTATTCATTGCGATTCCCTTAACCTCCGACCTGAATACTTACCCATTGGGCTCTGTTCGTCTTCACAGAATCGAGCGCATTGCAACGATCATCATCGGCTCGTTCCTCATCGCACTTACTGTCGCAGCTATCGTCACCTCGGGTTTGTCCCTCGCTGCACACGACCACCCCTCCACTGCCCTGCCCTCCCTTCTCGTTGCTGCTACGACTACTGGCCTCTCGTTCCTCCTTTACGTCATCAAACGATACCTTGCTCGCGTCCTTAACTCGAGTACGCTCAACGGCGAAGCCATATGCGCGCTCTGTTGTGCACAACTCTCAGTCGTCTTGCTTATCGGCTCATTGATCTATCGGGTATGGGATGGTGGATGGTGGGTCGACGCAACCACTGCGATCGTGATTGGGCTATTGTTTGGATGGGAGGGGGTCAAGATGGTTCGATGGGCACGGCACGATGATTTCGATGGGGGTTGTTGCGTGGGATGTCGCCCTAAGGAGGCGGCGGGACCCGGGAACATGACGCCACCCTCGGCCGAAGCAGACGCACCGGAGGGAAAGGAGCCGGACGAGAAACAGAGTCCATGCTCCGAGCTTTCGAAGCAGTGTTGCGGGTGCGGCACGAAGGAGACGCATTTCGGTGGCGAATCCGTTTGATCTCATTTCTATGTGTGGACAGGTTCCAAGTTGGGGCGGCAAGGGTAGTGCGTGCACACCCCCACGTTTGGGGAATCATGTATCATGTGTATCATGTTTTACTATAATTTATGCACTGGATAACCGCGTTCCGGTGCTGTAGTAGTACAGTGTAACATACTATCCAACGAGTCAATCTCTGCCACGTGGTTTACTTTCGTTACGGCATTATTAGTACACGTTGAACTTGTGCGAGAAGCACGTTGGCTATCATGTGCCTATAACAGCCGCCGTCCCCTCCGGATTCAGACGATTCTCGCCGAAGGAAAAAGACAACAGAACTGAAGGAACGATTCATTGGCGGATAGTGCCCTTTCCCGGAAACTTCATAAATTCGTTATGCAAATTAAACTCACTGTACATGATGAGGTTCCTTCAACCCAATGACGACCACGGCGATGCAACTCGAACTACCGCTGTGAAAGAACTACATTATCTAACTTGGCAGAAAGCCAAGCGGTTCTCGCATCGTTCCACTATGCTGATCAAGTAATCCAGGCTACCGTAGGGCCACTATGGTACGTTTAGGCATGAAGTTCACCGAATGCAGTGCCTGCACTTGTTGCCTCCCGCTAAATTAGGATGTGGTGAGTCAACGACATACTGTCAGTCCAAATTGTAATTACTTCTCGTGTACGAGGCTGACAGTGTCTTCTTCCATTCTGTCAGCCCGATCAACAGGGAGGCTAACACACAAGTGCAATATAACCCTTGCCCAATTGTTCCTCTGCCCTCCAATTCGATTGCAATGTTTTCCATTCCTTCTGTCACTTCGACCTTCTCTCCCTTTCGCTCCTTCTGTTGTTTCAAACCGGCCCGCTTCCGTGACGCCCATCCATCTCCTCGGAACAGGGGGACTCTCGTTTGCTGTGGTCGCCATCGTCGCAGAGTATTTTTATCATGGTCGAAATGACAGCGAACGATGCCTGATTAAGCAACACCTGGGATTCGTTTACCAGCATATTATTCGGCATCCGTCACCGCGGTTACGGACCGGGATACTACATCCAAGACAGCTGACGCTGTCTTGCCACGTGATCCGGTGATCGGTCTTGAGGTAAGTGACACACCTGAAAGTGGGGCTGTTTTTCTGACAAAACACGATCGGCAGCACATAAACATCGTTTATGGCAAAAATATTTCATTCAACTTTTTGGGATGTAAGTAAACGACATGACGTACAGAGAATTTTCCATTTCCTGATTATAGTCCCCTGGTTGTTGAATGCCACCCCGGGACACCATCTACACCAACGATCTTTGTCGAAGACGAAGCGAAGGAGGACCCGACACACAGGCCAACGACCCCTGGAATGAACTCGTTCCTGGACATGGACGACCAGTCCGAGGAGAACGGGGACAGGGGCACGAAGCGCACACGCAAGAAATCTGGCCAGGGTCAAAGCGTCCGAGGATGTACCAAGGTCCGAATGCCGTCTCAGAGTCGTCACCTTCCTTCCAGGTTAATGTTAACCTGGTCCATGATCTGCGCATCCAAGAAGAAATTCATCACTGCGTTCGTGGCTGAGGCCACTGTCATTCCTTTGTGTCTTCGTCTCTTTCAACTTTTGGTATGTGTATGTTCCGAATTCGTTTTACTGCTGCTCCGAGCTAGGCTGTGAACTTAATCTTCGAAAGCAAATTCGAAATATTGTCACTCGTTTATCAGTACCCCTGTGAGTCTTTTCTTCATTATATTATATACTTTCGAGATTGTCACTGATGGAATGTGTTAGTCCCTCTTTTCACATTTCTGCTTGTCTTTCTTTTGTTGGATTGGTGTGTTCCTACTTTCTTTTATCGACTGTTCCACACCCGGACAATCTCTGACACAAATATTTTCCTTTGGGTTTGGCTTCTCCTTTTCTCGTGATCTTTCATTTTATCTTACAGTGTGTTTCTTTCTAGGTGCGTTTATAACCTTTTCTTGACTGAATGTTCCGTATCCTCTCTTAGTTCTGTTTCTTGCGGTATCTTTCTTTCGTCATCAAGTGCATTCTGACTTTTTCTTGATTGACTGTTCCGCGCCCTCTTGACCTCTCATACACAAGTATTTACTTTCAATTGGCTTGGCTCTGTCGTGGTCTTCATCCGGTATGTGATTTTTCCTTCTCCCCGCACCCTCTGGGTCAACATGCTTAGTTTCCTACGGTATGTCGTCGCTCGTTCTGGATTCGGTATGTAACCCTCTCCCTTTCTTCTACTCACCCCGCTGAGTTCGATGATTTAGTGGTGTCTCGTCAAGAAGACTCACGACACAGGTATCGGATGACCTTTGGCGGTACTTGCGCACACGTTCAAACAGACGACACTTCAACTGTTCCGAACGCTCAGTCGTCTCATTCGACCCATTCACTATTCTTGAATCTTCTCCAAACTTATTTCACCTTCACGGTCGTAAAGCTTGCTCGGGAATCATATATGCGTCCTTTCGAGTATGGATGGAGGCCTCGTGTATGCACACGTTTTGTCTTCACATTTGGATAGAACCAGAACTTTTGGAAGGTCCCTCTCGTTCCCTCACCTTTCTTGTCACGCGAAAGGGATGACCCGCTGCTCCGGTCAAGGTGACAGTCGGACGAATCGTTCGACTTGTGGGGCAGGAACAACTGGGAGAGGAAAGCGTCGATATGGATACAAGCTCAGCTTTGTAGTGGGCCTGCGTATGCGTCGTCCGTAAATCATTTCCGATAGCCGTCATTGTACGGAAAGCCAGAGAAATTTATAAATTTTATAAATCCCATCCCGGTCTGATTGAACAGTTTCTGGGAAAGAATATGGCAGGATAGACCAGTATACCCGGGAGTATTAAGATGACGAATAGAACACCCGCGGCACTGCCAACATCATGACGGTATCATACACACATCTCAGAAGCATCAAGTCTCGATGCACCGACAAGGCTGGATCGTTCTCTGTATCAAAGTTCCGTGTCTCCGCTCACGGTGGTGGCGAGCGGCTGCAAAGCGCTTCGCATCTTCAAAGCCCGCCGAGTCGCACGTGACAGATAAGAGCCATTGAATCGCTTCAGCTCGTTTTTGTTTCGTACGACGTTCTTTCCGATGGCGACGACGACCAAATCATCGCAGGCAAACCCAGCGGCACTTCCCCCGTCCGTGTTCACGCTCCCGCAGACCGCCCAGCTCGAAGCCCTGTACACGATCATCAGAGACCGAAAGACCAGTCGCGGAGACTTTCTCTTTTACTCGGATCGCATCATCCGTTTGCTCGTGGAAGAAAGCCTGAATCATCTACCTGTCGTGCCAAAGACGGTGGAGACGCCCACGGTACGTGGTACGTGGTAGATCTTGTCCGGATGCGGATCTAACCCGGAGGCTTTTCGTTGTTGTTGCAAGGGATCTAAATACGAGGGCGTCGGGTTCGAAGGAAAGATTTGTGGCGTTTCTATATTGCGCGCTGGAGAGGTCGGGCCGTTGTGACAGTGCCCCGTTCTCGTTTTCTCATTGTCGGTCAGGCTATGGAAGCGGGCTTGCGTGAAGTGTGCAGGAGCGTTCGCATTGGCAAGATTCTCATCCAAAGGGTATTCGACGTGGGTTTGGTTCTCGGCACGATGCCTAACGTTGGTTGATCTACTAGGACGAAGAGACGGCGCTACCCAAGTTGTTCTACTCTAAAGTGAGATCATCTGCCGGCGACCGATGGCACGTCTGGTTAAACGCGTCGTTCATTTGTAGCTCCCAGAGGACATTGCATCGCGCTACGTTCTTCTTTTGGACCCCATGCTAGGTGTGTCTGCCTTGAGGAATTACTACATCTCCCTGTGTTTTGACTTTTTGATTGAGCAACCGGAGGATCGGCTATGAAAGCCGTCGAGGTTTTAAAAGAACACGGGGTTCCGGAAGATCGCATCATCTTCATAAATCTGGTCGGTGTCTTTGTCTCGAGGCATTCCATGTATGTTGATATCCCTCGAGATTGCAGCTCCGGAAGGTTTGAATGCGTTTTGTACCAAGTTCCCTGCGCTACGTGTGGTACGTTCCTTGTCTTCTCCGGGAAAATGTGGACATATATGAGCCATGTCAAGATCACGGGTTGGATTGACCAAGGTCTCAACGAAAAGGCTTACATCATTCCAGGCCTCGGCGACTTCGGCGAGAGACGGTTAGCGCACATTCTTGATGTTTCTGAACCCGGTTCGCTTACCCGGGAACGCCCAGATATTGCGAGTGATATCGACAGCCTTGCAGTGGTTCTGGTTAACCAGTCCATATCCTACTTGGCGCGATCATTTCACGTGACGTTGCTCCAGGCGAGGACGAAATACATTACAATGACTTTAAACTACGAATGACAGGTTCTGCAATGTACAAATTATACTCAGACCTCAAGATTCTGAGACCTGTTTCATTAACCATCCGCTGATGGCATCTGTGGTAATTTGGGGGTCGGATAAACGCAAACGCTATTTTTGGTTAACTCACCTTTTCCTAGTACATATGGCCCGAGGCAATACAGAATCACTAAGGATCGCAGAATCGATGCTTCCGGTAATAACACAGCACTAAGGTTCAGAACAAGGGCTTCTACGGCTGCGGGATAGAGCTCGACCACATCGCCTGCAAGATAATACACCAAATCAGAATGTCGAGCTCATCGGCATCTCTTTGTAATCCCTCACCAATGACAACTCCGACGTCTCGAAAGATAGGCTTGATATTGTCAAAGTGGCGCTCAATTATCTCTTGATCAATGTGTTGATTCCTCGCGAAACGAACGGTAATTTGTTGTAGATTTTCAAGTGCCTCAGAGACACGTTCCACTCGCTTTGTGTGCCCTCGGGCCGTGGCAGGAAGTGGGAGCCTCGCATACAAGTCATCACGTGCGATTGCAACTAACTTGGCCAACAACGGAGGTACGTTGTCGGAAGTCGTAGTGGCATCCAGTACGTCATATAGCATCGTGCTTAATGCCACGGAACTATTGACCACGGACTCAAAGGACCGAATGATCTTTCCAGTTTCCTCGGAGAGGAGAGCCTCAAGGCGTTGTTGGATATCAGGTTTTTTATCCGCAGACCTCGTCTCTGGATGAGAACTTTTCAAGTTCTCTGACAAGGGAACAGAAAATGGTGCTTCAGGAAATGAACCTCGGATGCCATTCACGATCTTGGCTGAGCGAGAGCTAGACGTCAAAATTGCACGAAAAATTTGCATTACAATGTACGCACATACGAGGTCTGTCCATTCGATATCTGTCTCAAAGGTCAATTACATCGCCTCATACGCCAGCAAACACGAACGCGTTTCGATTTCAGGTCGGCATTTCACAACGTCATGACTGTAGGCAAGCGTGGAAAGAAGGAAAGAGGACAATACTATCAGAAACATGATGCAGAAGTATGGAGGCATTTTGGAAAGAGGAATCAGAGCAAAGGAGGAGCAATGACCATGCGTATGACCCACCTTTTATAATATACATGACCCACCGCCTGTGGACGCCCTCCAGACAGGCTGGTTTACATGTGGTGTAATTGCCACTCCACCGTTGGCTTTGACAAGCCTTGTATGTATGTAATGGAGACTCGGCCAATCGTTTTGGAGTGATCAGGACGCGGGGTAAGAAATTCATTCCGCTTGAGAACTTGCTGCTCCCAACCCACCACCGTCCGATCAAAGAAGCATGGACGTGAGCTCCGACGATCGTGGCTTGGCGAGTGCTGCTGTATTATCGTCGATACTGCATGGAGTACCAAGCCTGGAGTTGGAATCAACGGAGACTGTAATGCGTCCTCAGCTCGGCGTGTGTGGCTGCCCCGGTGGTCGTGGTGTGAAAAGAAAAGGTAAAAATGGGGTCGAATCAGCCGCGTCCGACTGTCTAATGTCCAAGTTCATCTCCACCATCCGGACGCGGGCCACATGTACAACCCGGTTTCCTGCGCCGGCGTGTAGACGCTACGCACAGGTTCGCCAGACAACTTCTGGAGGTGCTCGAGACAGATCCGCCGTCGGGGTACGTCCGAGTGGTCCTCGCCACAAAAACTACAATAAAAGCTTTTCTCGGGTCCTCTAGGTATTCACGCCTGCGGCTGCGGCGCTGTTCGTGGCCACGGGTGCTGGCCTCTTCTATTACTTCCAGTACGAGAAACAGAAGCTAAAGGAGAAGAAAGGTTTGTCGCGCATGTCTGCAAAAATTGGCTTTTGAACGTGCTGTCTTTTGTAGAAAAGGAAGTCGAGTCTCGTTCTGTCGGTCGACCCCACGTCGGCGGCCCATTCACGCTGACGACGTACGAGGGAAAGCCGTTTTCAGAACAGGACCTGTTGGGAAAATGGAGTTTCGTCTACTTTGGATTCACCAACTGTCCCGATATTTGCCCTGCTGAACTCGACAAGCTCGGGGCGTTCCTCAAGACACTGGGTTCGTCATGTTGTAAATGCCTCGCTCGCACACTGCTGATTCTATGGTAGAGTCGGAACATGGTCACGTCTTCCAGCCCGTCTTCATTTCTGTCGACCCAGCTCGCGATAGCACTACACAAATGAAAAACTATCTTGCTGATTTCCACCCTCGGATCATTGGGCTTACAGGCGACTACGCCTCCACCAAGTCGGTCTGTAAAGCCTACAGGGTGTATTTCTCCACACCGCCCAACGCAGACCCCAAGGGCGACTACCTCGTCGACCACTCGATATACATCTACTTCATGGATCCCGATGGCAAGTTTGTCGAGGCCTTTGGACAAAACAGCACGGCCGAAGATGTGGTAGAGAGGGTCAAGAGAGAAATTGGCGAGTGGGAAAAGCAAACCGGACGTCGAGTCTGATTTTGCGCTGGACCCCACACTAGAGCATCCTTACTTACCACTCGTGTAATTGCATCGCATTCGCTCACCACTCACGAAAACGCATTCTGCAAATATATACTTGCAATTCTATATAGGCCGTCTGGTATTCGCAGCTCTATTCGAGTGACTCTGCTTCCTGCGTTTTCAGCTTGGACATCTTTCTCATCCGACGCATCATGCTATGAAAGAGCGCGCGTTAAATGACCGCTGCCAATACCAACGGGGCCACTTACTCGTCGTACTGGCACCTGTCCCGGAACAGTGTCAAAGTCGGCCAACCACCCAACATTGAGTAAAACTCACTTTTCATATCCGTGTCGCTCGTTCTCGCACTCCCAGGGAAGATAAAAGCTCTTTCTCCGGCACACGTTGAGTGGTATCAGTAACCTGCGAGACAAATACGCCCGTGGGTTCGTTGCCTAGCACGTCTACGAACCGAAACACGTACGCAGAACATTGGTCTCTCCATGCGACCGGAACTCTGGCTGCTTTGAGCTCCTCCTGGGATGCGGTAAGTGTGGACATCGTTTGGGAGACGAAGTGACCGCGTGAGGACGAGAACGGAAGCTGTGGCTGTGCTGCAATCCAACCTTGCATTTCTACGGCAGATAGAGTACATTTATACGCGTGGTATCACGCAGAACATACAGGCTGGTAGAATGTATCTATCCTCTGTACCGCCTCCCGAATCGCTGCGATGGGCAGCCGCTTCTCAGGAGTTGGATGTAGGATCCACTTGAGCACCGCGCTCAGTGATTCCGAAATCGCATACGTGCGGAACAAGTGATCCTCATCGACCATGAACGCAGCGAATTCCATGTCCGAAGGCAACGCCGCATCCCACGGGCGACAGTTGGTGACCATGTTGAACAGAATCACGCCCAGCGACCAAATGTCTGTCAGACAACCGTAATACGGCTCCCCCTCTTTGCACATCCAGCATTCTCAAGGCACGTCAGCTCAGTCGACGTGTATCTAGGAGGAAAAAAGGGCACTGACCTGGACTCATGTAGCTGGGCGTCCCACAACCGCCGTCACGACAGAGATGGTCAAACGTCGCCCACCCGAAATCACCGATCTGGATGCCGGTCCCGTCCGCGTTGCACATGATGTTTTTTGGCTTGAGGTCTCGATGAAAGATGCCCTTGTCATGACACGCAATGACGCCGTCCAGTATCTCTACAAACGCCCTCTTGATCCGTTCTCCGTCTCTCCAATACACGTTTTCCCCCCAAATGGCTCTGTGCATGTCCATATCGGCTAAATCGAGCACGAGGAAAAGGCATCGGTCCTCTTCGACGATGTCTCGCAACGGCAACACGTGCGCACATTCGGATGCGACGTCGTGGCTGATGATCTCGGTGACGAATTGATAGTATCGTTTACGCGAGGACTTCTTCTTTGGCACACACTTGAGAGCGTATGGCTTTGCGTCGTTCGAGGTTGTGTCGACGGCACGATGTACGGTGCCGTTTCCGCCCACAGCTATGAACTGGATGAGTTTATAAGGACCGACGTGCTGGCCAGACAAATCGGGCAAGCCCATTATGAAGTCAAAGACTCGGTGAGCGGGGAGAAGACCAGCTAATGTCCCCTAGTAGTATAGGGGAAACGTTTGTATCACGTGATATATTATGACACGACCGTGATCGCTTAGGAGTCTTCTTGGCCCATTCGGTTTGGATAGCGTGACAGTTTCCGTACAGTCGCGCCTTGGCAGGTTGTGACAGGCTATGTCACAAAACAATGACCATCGTATCCATGTGTCAAGGACAAGATACAAAATGACACCGTTGTTACAACCAGGTTCCACCGTTCCAGCATATCGGAACAAACCAGGCACCAAAGAACCATCGGGTTACATAAATCTAATAGTTTACTGGTTTTTTTGATACACGGATGACAGATCAGTGAGGCCCACTTCAAAACAGAGTTCGTGTCACACGTCAACGCGTCAACGCCTTGCTCCTCCAGTTACTCTAGACCCACAGGTCGAAAGATTCCGTCCATCCGAATCCGAGGTCCGAGGCCAAACTGCCCACTTCATTAGAGAGGGGTAATCCGCATGACAGGAAAGCAAGGGGACGAGGGAAATGGGATCGTCAAACACATTTAGATTTACGACCGCACTCGGCTTTGAGTCTGAAACGCGAGACTCTGGCATCAAGACTGGTGAACTGGTCAAGTGTGTCGGCTAAGAAACGAGTGTCGTAAGAAATGCTGATCCACATGTCATCGACAGCTGCATCGTGAATTTTCTGGAGGAGACAATACTAAATCATTGAACTCAGCGAAGTGCGTAGAAGAAAGGGGGAGAGTTGCATACCGAATCCAAAACGAGCGACGACATATCGTAGGAAACTAAGTATGTTGACCCGGAGGGTGCGGGGAGAAGGAAAAATCACATACCGGATGAAGACCACGGGAGAAGCCAAGCCAGTTGAAAGTAAATACTTGTGTATGAGAGGTCAAGAGGACGCGGAACAGTCAATCAAGGAAAAGTCGGAGCACACCTAATGACGAAAGAAAGATACTGCAAGATAAACAGAAAACCCATCGGAGAAACAGAACTAAGAAAGGATACGAAACATTCAGTCAAGAAAAGGTTATAAATGCACCTATCCAAGAAAAAAACACACTGTAAGATAAAATGAAAGACCACCAGAGAAGGAGAAGCCAAATCCAAAGGAAAATATTTGCGTGTCAGAGATTGTCCGGGTGCGGAACAGTCGATAAAAGAAAGTAGGAACACACCAATCCAACAAAAGAAAGACAAGCAGAAATGTGAAAAGAGGGACTAACACATTCCATCAGTGACAATCTCGAAAGCATATAACGAAGAAAAGACTCACAGGGGTATTGATAAATGAGTGACAATATTTCGAATTCGCTTTCGAAGAATAAGTTCACAGCCTAGTTCGGAGCAGCAGCAAAACGAATTCGGAGCGAACCAAAAGTTGAAAGAGACAGACGCGAAGGAGTGACAGTGGCCTCACCCATGAACGTAGCGATGTATTTCTTCTTGGATGCGCAGATCATGGACCAGGTTAACATTAACCTGGAAGGAAGGCGATGACTCTGATGATGTTCCAGTCGTGATTTCCACTTCGTCGTTGATCCACTTGAGTCCGAGCGTCTTCTTGGGGCCTTTGTGAACCACAGGAGCGGCTGCGCAAGACTTGACTATCTTCAGGCGTAGTATTGGGAGTAAGACCAGAACCTCTCGTACTTCATCTTTGGAGGGTACTGCATCGAACGACTTTCGTCCAGCCTCCTCGTCATTATCGTAATCGTAATCGCCATATTCGGATTCGGATTCGCTATCCTTGGAGAGATCTCGAGGACTACATTCCAGGTGGGGGTCGCGCAGTTCACTAAGCAGTTGCTCCATTAGGCATAGGCCATCGTGAAAGCTATCATCGATCGTGTTCCCATCGGAGCGCACTCTGTCGTGGCCATCACGGACATCGACATTCAAATTGGTAATCGCTCCCTCAGTAGGGTTTCCGCTCATCCATAGGCCATCGCAGGTGTTATAAGCGCCGATATCGTACTTCACAACATATTCCTTGAACACGGCAATATCGGTGTTGGTAGTGCTGACAGTGGTTTGCAGACCATCATAGCGGTCATGATCGGCCAAGTGGTAATCAACATTCGTCACGTTCTCGCTGTCGTCGTCGACGGACTCGAAATGATTGACGGGGTCCCAGAAGATACTTGTGTCCATCCCTTCGGATCTCGGGTACCTAGCGCAACAGCCGATGTGACACTCCGTGAATGTCGGAAAGCCGACCTTTCTCTCGAGATGGTAATACACGTCCGGGTAGGTCTCGTCGAATTCAGCGGTGTTTACCAATCCTGCTCGGGAGAACGTTGGCACTAAGTCGTGGCCGTCTACCGGAATTGCTTCTAGGAGACTTCATCGTAGGGAGAACTATCGTGATCGGATTCGGACTCGGTATCCGATGAGTCGGAGGAGTCCTTGTGCAAAACATCATCGACAGGTTGAAGTTCGGGCCCATCGTGTTCATGTGCCCCAGGAACGGACAGAGATACACCTGGACAAATAGTCGTACCGATGGTCGCACTGCTGAAGTTGACCTTCGTGCCCGACATCGTGTCGTACGGTGGAATTGACAGCATTCGGACCTTGATACATCCTCGGACGCTTTGACCCTGGCCAGGTTTCGCGTGCGCACTTCGTGCCACTGTCCCCGTTCTCCTCGGACTGGTCGTCCATGTCCAGGAACGAGTTCATTCCAGGGGTCGTTGGCCTGTGTGTCGGGTCCTCCTTCGCTTCGTCTTCGACAAAGATCGTTGGTGTAGACGGTGTCCCAGGGTGGCATTCGTCGACCTAGGGACTATAATCAGGAAATGAAAAATTCTCTGTACGTCATGTCGTTTACTTACATCCCAAAAAGTTGAATGAATTTTTTTGCCATAAACGATGTTTACGTGCTTCAGATCGGGTCTCGTCAGAGAAACACGACACTACTTTCAGGTGAAAGTATAAATATGTTACCTCGAGAGCGATCTCGAGATCACGTGGCTCGGCAACAGTGGCTGCCTTGGATGTATACCGGTCCGTACCGCAGTGACAGATGCTGGATAACATGTTGGTGAATGAAGGCCAGGTGTTACTTGATTGGGCACCACTCGCTGTCGTTCGAGCATGGTAAAAATACACTGGATGGCGACGACAGCGAACAAGAAGCCGCCTGTTCTGAGGAGATGGATGGACATCATGGAAGCGGACTGTCCACCCTCCATCATATTTGGCTAACACGGTGGTAGAGGTCATTGTCAGACTCACACACGAGAAATTAGAATTTGGACCAACAGTATGCGCAAGTACAATTATGACGTCGAAGCGTGGACTCCTGTATGTGGTATGGGAAACTTTGCACCTTATGTGCGAATTCGGGCGTTGGGATCTAGGTCACCTTGTATATATCGTCAGTTGTGTAGTAATCATCAGGATAGGAATGGTGTTGATCCATGGCAGGTAGTTCAACGATGTCAGGGCCCTTTGATGAGTCTGCTGACAGACGTTAACGATTAGCCCGTTATTGCATTTCCTGTAATTCTCACTTACATTTTAAAGTTTTGTGAAGCATGGCAATAACCAGAGCGCATTGACAGCTTGTATGGAGCCAAAATTAGGATGGAATTTTTTTGATACGGAACACACCGAATCACTGTCTGGACACTGCCGAGTATAAATACCGTGATCGCATTAATATATATCCAGCACCGCGTACCTTGACACTGCACGACCACAGTCTCTGCACTTCGCGTCAAACAGATTGACCTTGAAGTCGAGAAACATGCCAGCTGTGGAACTCTCATTTACAATGTTGACACAACCCGTCATTCAGAAGGGCTGCCGAACCCGTTTGCTCGTCCGTCTGACACCCCGCTCCGAGGATCAGGCCTCAGGGTCGGACCACGGGAACGCCGTGTACAGTACGAGTATGGACGGGTGAGGGGAACGGATAGCCTATAGGCGGTGGCTTAGAACCTGCGAAAGCTCTCGCTCGCTACCACGACCGTCGCCCTTCCAAGGTTGTTTAGAGTGCCAGCTACCAATCCAATGCCCTACCAGGGGATTTGGCCAGTCCACAGAGGCGACGAGGGCGTGAAGACGGCGCGACCCCCGGCTGGATTGATTGCATTTGGGGGATGACACGAGTGGGGAGGGAGGGAGGGCTTCCCACTCGATGGGTGTGCCAGATATACTCCCACAGGTGAGACGGGAACCCGGGTTCCTTTCGGAATCTCGCACGCAATTTTGCGCTGCCATGCGTTGCCCACATCAGGGTGCTTGTCAACGTGGGTTCCGCTCTTCACCATCCCCAAGACACAGAATAATTTTGAGGTCCAAAGATGCATCGCCACGTCCAGGGACGAGATGTTGCCCTGGCTTCTGACATTTTGACGTTGACGTTGAAGCTTCGGGGGTTTGCAATAAAGCTGGACTATATAGTCTTCTCCTACGACTCGAATCAACCTCATTCTCGCGACGTTACTTTATTGCTACATTCACCAATGTCATTTCTAGATTTGGCGTATATCTATTTTATTCCTCCTTCCTCACTTATCTTACCATCGGTTCAGTTACGGTCCTCTCCTCCTCTCGGTCATTTTATCGGCAATGTAGGTGTGCGAGATGTTGTATATCTGCACTAATTAATGCTTTTGACAGTCTATACGGAAGTGTGTCCAAGTACTTTCTCTTTTACGCCCACTGAACTAGAACGTATCAGCGATCTGTATCCAGACATGGTGCTACTATATTAATTACACGCCAGACCCGTGGCGCAACAAGTTGACGGTCCGCACGCATCTCTTTTGACTTGGAATATACTTACTCTGCTCTCAGGTCGCCGCTGTTTTCATATTCGAAACCGCCCACCAGGTCCTAATTTCGCATGCAGGTAAGAACATCTGCTCTCTCGCCTCGACTCGTGTACCCATCTGCACTTAGTTTACGTATATCTTGTCTCCGATTTTGGAGAGGTTTACGCACTTGGAAAGTCTGTCTGGTGAGTCAATTTTGATTGATAAAATGTTTATGTTCATGCCCCCCCAGGAGTTTTGTCGTATGTTACAGTTTTTTCTCGCTATTTCTTATTCACCTGTCACGTGATCCAGGCTTCAACCTATTTCAGTGTACATTTTTTATTTATTTTTTAATCGTCCTGCCCAACTTACCATGTATACAGGCACTCTCTACGGCGATTGTACAGATTTTTCTAGCTATTCGCGTTTACAAGCGTATGTTTGGGGTATTTCTGGTGAAACCTTGTCATTGAGAGTCCTCTTCGACAGTTAGCAGCCGGAGCTGGCTCACCACTGGCCCAATTGTAAGTTTCATTACCGTTTGAGTTATTATTATTATCACATTGTCTTATTTCATAGGCCATTTTAATTGGTGCTCAATTTGGTTCGTTACACACTCTCGAGCTCATTCTGCGTCCACTAATTGTTATCTATAGGTTTGGCTGCTAGTACGTAACCGCTTGGTTTGGGAGGTGACGTCATTAACACCATTGACGGGTAGCCATTGCAATCAAATCGTGCGTTGTTTGTTCTGATTCCCATTGATATTTTGCTGATGTACTTGTACTTTAGCACGAACTACACAATTGTCAGCGCTGCTTACCTGAAGGTGAATATCAGACATATAGGATGATTTTTCCGCTGAACTCAAGTTCAGGAACTTACGATAGTAGTCAGTGCACTGGCTGCGGCATGTGACGTCCTCATTGCTGGTGTGCTTTGCTACATGTTTCGTGCATCGCGACCTGGTTCCCAGAGGTTTATACTTCTACTCGTTTTCTCAATGTACCTTTCTGAACATATCATCATCAGGTCTGAGATACTGATCAATCGGCTGGCAAGTATTCGCCTCATCACGGTCGGTTTCGATTAAAGACGAACCGTTGAATTTAGGTTATGTTTAGCATCAAGACGGGTCTTTTGACCAGGTCAGTTTCATGATTCCTTTGAGGTGTATATGGCTGACAGCGTGCCAGTATCTGTGCTGTGGCAAACATACTATGCGTAAGCTTGCTCATGTATCTCATGAAATTGGTTGTTACAGACCATGCTGTAGCTTTGTCTATCGCCGAATACGGCCATCTACGTCATATTCAACTTCTGCCTCGGTCGATGTACGTCCTGAGTCGAGGACAAGCACCCTTTTATTAATAGGATCTTTTTCAGTGTACTGTAGCACTCTCCTTGCCACGCTGAATTCGCGTAAAGGACTGAGGGTGTTATGCCGCTCGGATAATATATCCCTTGAGGTTCAAGGCCATGGTCCAAATGCGCTCAGTATACCATCACAAAGGGTAAGCTTGCAGAGAGCTGGATGTAGAATTTGGGCTGATCGTTATGACCTGCTTAGTGCATTCCGAAAAATATTTCGATCAAGATAGATACTACACATGATTACATCGAAGACGAAGAGGTTAAGAGCCCGCCCACCGCTGTTGTTTGATTGTTCATAGAGGAGATTACTCGTTTTCGTCGTGGGAAGTTGAATGTGTAGGACGGTGTTTCAACTTATACTTACTGTCCCTCTTATTTTTTCCCACCTACATGAGTTGATCTTTGCTTATTGGGATTTGAGAATGCTTACTATATCAAGGTTGTGAGGCCAAAATGTCAGAAGCCGTGGCACACGACCGATTCAGAACCACGGTTCTCGTCGGACTCCGGAATCGCTCCCACACGGACAGTTTCACCGAGGACTACATATGCCCAGGGCCAACCACCCGCTGTCACTGCCATACATGATAAAGGCAACCCAGGCTGCCCTGTCATCTCATCGCTACAGTAGTTTTGTTATTTGCAATGGTGACGGCACATGAGCAGCTCGTTGTTGATCGGTTTGCCACCGTGCTTTACGCTATGTACTATGCACGAACCTTGACCAGCGTTGCGTTTCAGCTATGAAACCTCAGTTGAAAACGCGGAAGAGCGCCTGTCAATGTTGAAACGTGAGAGATTTCCTCTAATTCATTTGAGGCTTTCGAATATAAGAAACGTGTATTGGCCATTTGGAATTCCTATTGTTCTCTCGCTAGCTACTTTACTATCACCCATGGGTGCCGTCGATGCTACGTACGTTCAATTTCTTCCTTCTGTGCTGTTCGTTTGTCTGAGCATCGTTTCAGCTATGGCGCTATATTGATCGGTGTCGTCTTGGCATCGGTGTGAGTATCTCCTGTGACCACCGTAAAACCCGTGCTTATCGGCAATCTCATAGCCTGTATGGATGTAGGTGCCAATATTTTTCTCGATTACGCCCCTTTAAAGTGGGAAACACCAGCCTCCTTTGTCCAGATGTGGTACTACTGGACTAATTATCCTTCGGACTCGTTGGGCAACAAATGTCTGGTCAGTTTACAAGAATTTCCGTTTCTCTGTCTTGTTCCGAACTTGTGGCATAGGTTTCTGCTGTTTTTGTATTAGACACATTCCACCAGGTCCTAATTTCGCATGGAGGTAAGTACAAGCTACCACTTACAGGTGTACTGTGATGTTCATACGTCACGTAGTTTACACGTATCTCATTACCCACTTCGGAGAGCCTACAACGACCTTCAAGGTTGTATGGTAGGCAGACACATTCTCTCAGACTTTTTTGTGTTCATTTTTCACTAGGAGCCTAAATGTGTGCCCCCCCTATTTCACTGTGAATTACTGATTCTTTACACCGACCCAGGTCACCCCATTTTTCAATGTATGCGAGGAATTCGATCGATTACACAGGTCTTTCTAACTTTCCATACATACTAGGGGATCATTACATTCCTAGTGCAGTGCTTCCTAACTTTCCGCATTTACAAGCGTATGTCTCACCGATTCCTGATTGAGCCGCATCATTGAGTCTCTTCTATGAGAGTCAGCAATTGCAATCGCCCTATCACTGGCTTTATTGTGAGTTGGTTTTATGCCATACAAGTCGATTTCTTACGCTCTTTTGGTAGGCATTCGTGATTGTTGCTGGGTTCGGTGAGTCTCATACTCAAAGTTAACTATCCGCCCTGATGACTATTTGTAGCTTTATCGATAGGTAGGTAACAGACGCTCTGCGAGGAAGTATCGTTAACACCGATCGCATTGGGTAGCTCTCGCAATCAAAGCGTATGTTCCTGTTTCATATCATTTCTCATCGGCCCTTTACTTATGTGCCCTTAGTGTGTTAGTTCACACACTTGCGGATGTTTTTGTCCTGGAGGTCAGTACTTTGAGTAAACGTAGGAACACGTCCTGACTCCTAAGAACAATTCAGATTATTTCGAAAATTGTTGTTGGACTTGCTGCAGCAGGAGACATCCTGATTACACTTTTGCTTTGTTATTTACTTCATGGGTCACGAACCGGATTTCGAGGGTGAATATTTATCTCCGTTTTGCCCAATTTGCCTTCTGAATATCGTTAGGTCTGACACGGTTATCAAGAAGTTGGCAAGTTTTTATTTCTAAGTGACTGTTTTTGTGAAAAATAAACGTGGTGTCCAGGTCATGTTTAGTATCAACACGGGCCTTTTAACCAGGTTGATCATGTATTTTCCTGGGATGCATTTTACTAACAGCGCGACAGCGTTTGCGCCGTGGCTTCAGTGATATCTGTGCGTTTCTTCACGTGGTTGAAATTTCCGGTTATCGATTCATCTGCCATATCACAGCTTTCCTTGTGGCCAAACACGTCCATCTTCCTCATATTCAACTTTTGTCTTGCTCGACGTGCGTTCATTATTATGAGTGAAAGGATTTGCATCAATGGATTGGTTTACAGTATACTGCAATACTCTTCTTGCCACCTTGAATGCGCGTAAAGGCCTGAGAGACCTATCTCGCTCGGACAACATGTCCCTCGACATCCAAGGTCGTGGTCCAAGTTCGCTTGGAACATCGTCACGGGTAAGATTATATTGGCATTCGTCATGGGTATTATGATCTCATAATTCTTGTTAGCGTACGAAAAACAATATTTCCATCAAGATTGATACTGAGTACGTCCAGGACGAGGTAAGCGATGTGTCGAAAGGCATACCTGTCGCTTGATTGCTGTGGCAGCAATGCAGTCGTCGTTTGTGTCCAGCGGCGAGGACGCTGATCAGATTTAGACTCTTGAGCACATTGCAGCTGAAAGCCATGCATGTGCTCGCCCCTTTTGTTTGTATTACTTATTGTTTCGCCACTTGTTCTTATAGGAATACTTGACGGATAATACTTACCTATACTAAATTTTCCGGATATCCTAAAAAGATTAATCAGTCAAACCGTAGGTTGCGTATGTGCTCATGCTCGTCACGCGCGTTCAAACGCAGGGGAGAGGGCAAGGCAGCGAGAATGAGACAGCGAGGGAAACGCTGCCAAGGGCAAGACGGTATGCGTGACGGCCGCGTGGGTGAGGCAAGGGTGACGGCGAGAGCGAGTGTGACGGCGAGAGCGCGAAGCGGCGATAGCGAAGGCAAGGAGATGGGATGGTGAGCCTGTGAGTGAGGCGAAGAGGGACAGGACGAGGGTGAGGACGAGCAAGCGACTAGAAAACAGACAACATACCTGAGCTGTCCATACTACCAAGCAGGTGCCCAAGGTGCTTTGCTGATCCCGTCAACAGGCCATGTCAACTAGACAAGTTCAATCGAAATACTAGAGACGCCAATTAAGTCGATATGGGGTCAGAGGATCCCATCCAGGCCAAATCAAGCACGCCCAAATGATAGGGCGGGCCAAGGATAGGGGCGAAAGCAGGCAAACGAGCACACATATAATGCAGACGGCTGTCCACATATCATGTGCTCGGGTTGATATGCGGGGAGGCCAAGGTTGCCAAATATGGATGGCTAGCCGGCTATGGCGTGAAGCCAAAGCCGCGGCAACACCCGTACCGGCTATTTGATACACGTCCCGTGACGTCCGACGGTCCGAGGTGTTTCCTTAGCCTTGAAGTTTATGACGACTACGATCCCTCCAAAAAAAGAGGTAGCAACCTCACTACTAGTACCGCTGCCGCACGACCAGGTAGAAACCATCTGTCATGACCAATAATTCTTCCGGGCTACTCACGACAGACTACTCTGAGCTACACAGGACACCCTGAGATAACCATGGAATCTCAGTTGACGGATGCGACCCACGGAATGCTACTAAAGTTAAAATACCTGCGGGTGCTCCCGAATATAAGCCTTTTCGTCCCCCCTTTCGCTTTGCTCACCACTGCCGATGTCCTTAGATAATACGTATGGGCCCCTTCACTTCCCTTCTTCACATCCGCTCATTTGGCCGCCCGTTTCAGTTTAGGCTTTCTCTTGATCGGAGTCCTCGTTGCAGCGATGTGGGTATATGACACGTACTGTGTATCTGTGCTCATCGATCCGTTTATAGTCTATATGGATGTCAGTTCCAATAAACTTGACATTTTCAGCTTATTAAGACCATGAAATTTCAGTCACCTTTGTTCAGACGTGGTACTTCTACACACGATATTCTTCTGACCTATGGTACAATAAGCTTATAGTAAGTTCCCACAATCATGAATTTCTTTTTCTTCTCTACTAACGCGGTCGTCCAGGTTACAGTTGCTTTTAGCTTGGATACTATTCACCAGGCTTTAATTTCACACACAAGTGGGTATACTAGTAATCATCCGTTTCTTGCAAATATGTATTCATTGACTTCGAGTCTACACATATCTCATCACCGACTTTGGAGTATACGAAGCTCTCGAAAAGACTTTATGGTGAGTGAATACTCGTCTTCAAGCCCTTTATATCCATTACCTAGGCAGGTCTTCGACCGTATGTGACGATTATCTTTCTCGATTAATAATCATTGAATCATCTTTACAACATTCTAGGCTGCGGTCTATTTCAACGTACGCAAATTGTCACATACACGTGTTTTCTCCATTTTATCATGCATATAAGGTATTAACTAGAGCACTTTCCCAATCTTTTCTAACAGTGCGCATATATAAGCGTACGTATTTCCTTTTACTAATCAAATCGTGTCCTCGAGATCTTTATGACAGTTAGCAATCATTCTTGGTTGACCACTGGCCCGATTGTAAGCTGTGTCACGATTTTGAGACGCGCTTTGATTTCTTTGTCTTTTTTTCTCCCAGGTGACATTGATCATTGCAGACTTAAGTGAGTTGTGTGCGTTATAGTTCGTCGTCCCCAGTGACTGACAATACTCCTTTTGAAGTTACGAGTCTTGGTACGTGACAGGCCATCCGTTCCAAAAACATCACTGATACTTGCGATCATCATTTCATAGTCTTCGCTTATAGGGCGTACGATTTTCTCTCATGTTCTTCTGCACTTTGCTGATATATATTTAGTGGACAAGTTGACTCGTTTCAACGTCTCGCTCACCTAAAGGTAATTGGGGCAAATCAAAACCTATAAACAGTTTACTAACGAAGAGTTCAGAGTCTAACGGCGGCGTCCGGTACCCTCGCCGCAGCGGGGGATGTACTGATTGCTGTATTTTTGTGCTATATGCTACATTTCTCGCGAACCGGACACCGAAGGTGAATATTTCCAGGACATTTTCTTGTTCTGTGTTTTGAACATCCTATTAATAGATCGGACATGATTATCAACAAGCTGGCAAGTACTATTTCGACAGATGCGTTTCAAACCTTTAAATAAAGACGAGTTTGGTACAGGTAGTTCTCAGCGTCAACACTGGCGCTGTAACCAGGTTGGTTGGATAACCATTTCAACGACATATTTCTCACAATATAGCAGCATATGTTCCTTGGCGGTAGTAATTTGCGTAAGAAATTATCTTGTCCCTTGTGCAGACTTGTTGCTGACTACATCACAGATTTTTGTATGGCCACATTCATTGGCCTACATTGCATTCTACTTTTGCATCGGCCGACGTGCGTCCGGCATCTTTCTCCAGAAGCAAGACATTTAATGGATTGCTTTACAGTGTACTGCAATACCCTCCTTGCGACCCTTAACGCTCGTAAAGGACTGGGCAAATCTCACTCTCACTCAGATGACATGTTTGTTGACTTTGAAGGACATGGGATGAACAGCGTGCTTGGAAGTTCAAGAGTAAATTTCTGTACCAATGGGTTGACTCATCCCAGGCTCATAATTTCATCAGCGCACACCGCCCAACGTTTCCATCAAGATTGATACCACGCGGGAATACATCCGGGACGAGCCAGAGGACGAAAGTACATACAGAAATGATTCTGTTGTTTGATTTCAACGCTGTATACTCTTCATCGAGCGATGGTGAAAAGAACGTGCGTGCGGAATCCAAGATTCACTGAACGCAGTGCGTACACTCGCTTTAGTTCTTTTCTCGTACACGTGATCTAGTGAAGCTGAAATGTAGAATGGAGGAACATGTGATCTGAACTGCGCTGTAATAATCATGCAGCTTGATCTGTGGTACACCAATCTTGGGCGGAACGAGGTTCAGTACGGTACTATCAACCCCGAGTCGCATAGCGACCGTCCCGGCCTAGATATACATAGGCATTAGTGCCGCACGACTGTGGCCACATGTCAGCACATGAACTGAACGAAAGAAGTACAACTCGACTAAGGTCGTCATAGCGAAGTCGGTGACTGGAGTGACCCGAAGTTCTCCACTACTCATTCGCTGGACACATGCATAGTCGATTACTTGGCGTTACGTCGTCAGGTCGGTGATCGGTTCGACACGTGGGGCCTTCAAGTAGTGAGCGTTGGACTACCTGCTTTGGCGTTTGTTTCAGTGTTACACCATTTATGCGGTCTCAGAATAGGCTTTTGGTTGTTGTAGACTTGACTACAATGGATCAGCCACGTCTGCGCCGAGTGCTAACGTCGCGTCAGCTTGAACTTGTTGGAACTCTTCTTGTTAAATTGACGCTGTTACCACCTAGAATGACATTCGGCGTTTTGACCCACAGTCTCCGACGCCGGCATCTGTCAGCGCTATAGCAAGCCGAGACTCGGAGTTTGGCACATAGACAGCCTTGAAACCTGCACCGAAAGTCGTTGGCCTGCCATCATCACAGTGATCGCGACTGGTCCGCTTACTAGAGTAAGTGTCGACATTCCGCTGTCGCCCGTCACTCTCCCGAATTATCGGGTATATCCTTGGATCGGTTATTTGTACATGCGAGAGCTCAGAGACATGTGAAAAGACATGAGGTGCATGGGGAAACGAAAGGCAACTTGAATGTGGGAAATTGCAAGTACAGTTGGACCTAACTTGCTGAGGTACTTAGACACCTTCTCTTCTCGGACACATGTAACACACTCGGTTCAAGAATAGCCGACCTCGGTTGCCAATTCAAACGGTCATCAAAGCCGAGTTGCAATTGGTGCAAGTCTCGTCGCTGCATATCTCATCCTAAGCGGTCGTTCTTCTGCCTGATGCCCTCACAACGTTTGAGTGATGCCCTCAGACTATGCAAACAGTGTCGTAATTGACCTTGCTCGACTCCAATTTTCCAAGGTGTGTACGTTCTCCCAACTTTTGACGTGCGACAGCTGTCCTGGTTTGCTAACATACCATCATCTTTTCGTCACAGTTCCTGAACGGTACATCTTACATCTTGTCTCGCACTGGTTCTCAGCCACACTAACGTTATCTCTTCTAGTCGCTGCTTTGGCTATCTTTGTACGTGCTTTCTGTGGGCGCCATTGGCATGGTGGTACCTAACCCTTGAACCGCCCAGGTGTATGATTACTGTTTAACATTCTCTTCCGAGGTTTTTGGTTCTCGTTCTTTCTCTTATCCGTTCTCAAGTGCTCAATTAGGTACGGTACGTATGGGGCACCAAGTGGGAGGTGACGCGCTTCGTGTTCACAATGTCAAGATACATTCCGTTCATTTCTTCCGTTCTAACTTGTTACGGTCCGTTCAATGTTGTCTCCATATGGCGACCCGAAACTGACATCGCTGCTCAGAGGCTCTGGTCGATGAAGGAGTGAGCGTTTCTGCCAGACTTGCACAAAGCACTGATATAGAACCCCGATTACAGTGCGGAAGATTCATTATCGCTTTAGATGGTCTAATCTTCCTTTAAATATTTTCTTTGACGTTCCTTCTGACAATACTTCCCTTCTTATAGCTACGTATACTGCTAGTGTCATCTTTTCAGAGGGTATTTTGATCCTACGCACGTACGCCTTGTGGGGCCGCAGTAAAAAGGTCTTGTTTTTTCTCTTGTTCTTGGCAGCGGTAAGTTCTAATTTGGACCCATCCACATACCACTCGAACTCAAGAATAATATCCAGGTATTCATCGCATGCGCTCAAGCGACCTCAATGCTAGTCAACTATTCTTTACCCGCAGACTCAGCATCGATCTACCGTCAGTCCAATCTATTTTGCATGACGATTTGCCAAAGCTCCGTACAGAATTTTATCCGTCCAAGTGTCCCTATAACTCGTCGAGAAACTCCGCGTTTCAGTATGCTCTATTGATGCTGTACGAGATCAGTGCGTTCCGCCCACAGCTTCCAGTTGCATTCGCATCTGAAATCTCGTCAAGTTCTACAAAGTATGAACTCCTGGAGGAAGTTCATAACATATCGCGACGTTCAATGTAGAGCGTTGAATACCCTCTACTGGGACGGGATTGTGTACATGTGGGGGATCATCGGTGAGTCATGTGTTGCATTTTCGTCGTGCTGGATCGTTGACCCGTTGAGTAGCATTATCTGCCGCTAACATGACCGTGATGGTCGCTGCGCCAGTGAGCTTCCCCAACATCGTGCACATTTTGCTTGACACTAACCGTGTTTCCTCCAACAGGTTACGTACATCCCCGCTCTGGATACGTTCGTACACTTTGTCTGCCACGTCATCTGCGTTCGCGATTTCTTACTTCGTCTAACAGCGCACAGGTTACGGTTCACAGCGTCCTTGCTTCCCGAATATTCTTCAACCTCAGGCAATATGATAGACAAAAACTGTCGTTGACAAACGAAGAACACCCACTTTCGACTATGCATTACCGAGCGCAATCGGGGATTGATGCCTCGACACAAACGGACACAGTGACAAGACAGGGATTTTAATCACAGCACGAGTCCTTGGCTAATGGTATACATACCCTATTCTGAACAGCTGGTGTATGTTGTAAAGTCAGTCAAACGAGCGACTAGCTTGGTAGTGCAACTCGGAGTCGAGAGAAAAATAAGTACTGAAAAGAATATATGACAGGCTACTTTTTCTTCTTCTCTCCTTGATCTTGCTTCATACTCATTTCAATAGCTCGAGCAATCGCCTCTTCTTCATCCATCTCGTCATCATCAACATGTTCCTCCCCCATGTCAACGTCCCGACCCTCAGACATTGCGATCGCTTGTTGTAGCATAGCATCTTCGTCTGCGTCGACTTCCACAGTGTCATCGCCGCGTTCTGTGGAATCCGCATTCGTCGCTGCTTGGCGTGCTTGTTCCTCGGCAGCCTGGCGTGCTTGTTCTTCCTCCATCGACATCCGTAATGCCTTTTTGTTGATAAGATTAGTCTCCCGTCGTGTCGCAGTACGACAGAACTCACCATTGCAAGCTCGGGATCGAGACTCGGATCGACGCCAAACTCAAAGTTGTTGGTGCCGCCTGAACCGGATGGGCCGGCCGCGCCAGCCATCGCCTCGGGTGGAATGCCACGGTCCTCTGAGAGAATGGGCGAAGAAATTATATAATCTGAGAGTAGATGTGGGCCTGGGGGCACGGAAACCAAATGTCTAGACGTGAATATCGTATGGCGCGTCATGGAGATGTTACTTCCGATCAGAGTAGTCGAATGTGCACTTACGAATTATCGCCACTCGTCACGTTGTCTACAAACGCCTTGAGCACGCCGCTTCCACTCGCCTCGCCCACGACCTCCTCGATGCCATCCCCAAAGGAAACAACGTCGACAGCGACGTTGTTCTTTTTGAGCTTCTTGGCGAGCTTGACCATCTCGCGCTCGTCTGCGCCGGTGCCCTGCAGGGGCGAGCCAACGAAGACGATGATGCGTTGCCGGAGGGTCTTATTCTCGCGATGCTTGAGCGCGAGCTGGGCAATGTTGATCGCGGTGGGGATGTCGATCGACCCACCGATCTTGGAGGATGCAGCATGGATCGCCTTGAGTATCTGACCGAGGTCCTTCGAGTGCGTCACGTAGACCTCTGGGCTGGGGAATGCGAGCGCGAGAACGTTCGACGCGCGAGGACGAACGAGGCGAAACACTCACGCACCCTTTGTGAGCCATGGTCATGAGGCCGACGGTGTTCTCCGGGTTGGAGTCGATCTTGGTCTGGAAGATGGCGTTGACGGCGTCGGACTGGGCGTCGAATCGCGAGGGCGTGTAGTCGCCGTTTCGCATGTATTCGGAGTTGTCGATGATCATCATCGTCGCTTCGAGAGGCATCTTTGGCGTCCGTTTCGCTCGACGACGTGCACACTGAGCAAGTCGCGGATGACGCGTCTCCCGACAATGAACCCTAACCCTAAAATATAGTCGGTGGGAAACTTTGGACGTTGCGGAATGATCGGGTTTAGCTTACTCAGCATCATGGGCCAGCAACTCATGAAACTCGCGATCACGAGGGGTCACTGTACAATTGACTTTCCCGAGAGTGGGCTAAGCTCTGAGTGCCATCATTTCCCCATGTGACCACACCGGCCAACTCACAATTTGCCTGTGCAGAGCGTAATTTCGAAGACCCGTGATCAAATCATCGTAGTTGCACGGGCGTGGCTAGTGCCGTTGGGCACATTATAATTATAATTATTCCCGCCAGCACATGGATACTCGTCCAAACTCGGAGCCAGCCTCTAACCGAGGGGCCCACGGATACTGGTCAAATGACAGAAAACGGCTATCATTTGACTGCTAGAACCTCTGTGGCTCCTAACTGCTTCGGGTACCGACGTAGCGTTTCTGATCCATCGCCATCGGTTCCTTTCAAGGTTAGTGTGACGTACCAGACACGCAGGATCGCTCCGAAATAGGGTAACATTTTGCATTTCACACTGTGGGACGAATTTTGGTTCATCATTCAGGCATTGCCATAGACCATCGGGTGTCCAAAATATTCAACTCGTGATCAAGACATCCCCCATGCGCAAGGTCTCCCTCATCACTGCCTCTCTGTCGGGCGCCAGATCCGCGACATAAATACTGCATGGATTTGCTTCTTGTCCGGCACTCGACTTTCCCCCTCTGCCATGCTCTCTTCAGCCATTGTCTTGCTCTCTATATTCGCCACTGCGGCTCAGGCTGGAAAAAGGGGTCTCTGTTGGCCTTGGTGTGAGAATGGAGCAAACGTTATGGTAGCTTTTGACTGACATTTTCCCCCTCCTAGATAATAGTCCTCTGTGAGATACTCTCCCTGGGCTATAGGATTACTAAATTTCATCGATTAATACAGTAACCCCGGAGTACTCAACAACGGGGATGGTGAAGTAGTCGCTATGTACGTCTATTTTTCACTTTCCGTAACTCCATTGCTGATGCTACCATTCTTCTCAGTTATGACTATGAAACATATGCGCCACCTTCAACTAATGGGAACGGTGGCCTGGGCTTTATCGGCATGCAGCGCTGCCTCGACTGTAGTTCGAGTCCTATCGCTGATCTCAAGACTCGCTGGGAACAACAAGGATGGGCAAGTATGTCTCGTTTTTGGTTTCTCCTATTGCGCGTTTCCTCAATAGTTTAACCCCGTATAGCGGTGTTCAGTTTGAATGAACCCGATATAAACGGCATTAGTCCTAGCGAGGCTGCTTCTTGGTATATCGATTATATCAATCCTCTGGTAGGAAGCTCGTAGCTGGACTGATAGGAGAATTGGCTAATTTGGAGCGAAAAAAGACTATCAAGAAAGCGCTCCCCGCTGTCACCTCGAGCACAACATCTGGTGAGGGGCTGAGCTGGGTCTCCCAGATGATTAGCGCCTGCGCCGGCCTGTGTTACTTTGACTACATCAATCTGGTAAAGTGAATTGAATTTTCTTTTTGGTCAACAGCTGATTGGTGTCTTGCAGCACTGGTATGGGTGAGAGACATGAGCTGCCGAGCATTCGATAGCTGGCTCACGATAATGCTTCAAGATCCTCGTTTTCAGAGTTCCAGAGCTACGTCGAATCCGCGCACAACCAGTTCCCTGTAAGTCCTTCCACGATTGATCCATTGTGTACGAGCCATTGATTCATGATATTGCTCACTGGTACATTGGCGCAAAAAAGAATTACCAGCTAGTCATTTCCGAGTTCGCCCTCGCGAACCCTTCTGGTGGCCAGTCCGCTCAGTACGTTGTGCCCAGTTGGCCCATCCGTTCTTCAGAAGCTGATACGTCGGTCACCCAAAAGGGTCGACTTCTTCCAGCAGGCATTCCCCTTCCTTGACGATGCCTCTTACATTCAGCTATACTTCCCCTTCGTTGCAACGTCACCAGAACTGCTCGAGGCCAATGACTCCGGCGCCGTGACTAACGTCGGAACTGGGTCGTGCCTCTATGACAACGACGGAAATCCATCCGCCGTTGGCGATTTGATGTACTAAGAATTGTGTACCATAAAAAAGATGTATCGTTTTCACATGTACATACGAATTGGTTTCGCTGTCTTCATAGAACACAATGACGCACAGCCTCTGTGAAATTACCACGATCGCGCATTGCACGCTCAACCTAACCCACAGCATCATAGTTTCCTGTGCCACTGCAATACTCAGTTCCGAACGAACCATAATGGAATCATGTTCATATCGTACGTAACCCTTGAAGCCAAGAAAGGTGGACATTAATGGATGGCTGCATAGGAGAACTGCACCGAGCAATATCATAGCTCAACGGTTCGAATTAGAAAGCCGTGTGATCGTACACACGGCGATGCGGCAACCGGCTTCGCTTGCCCGCTTGTTGTCAGGTGATCTGTCGCCTTTCATAGAAGCGACGCCATACATAGCAGCAGGTTTCATGAAGGCGCTTGATGTCGACGTAAGGTTTGTGTGTGCATCACGCGGTGTCTAGCATCCTCACCTCCCCGAGGGGGGTCACAGACTGGTGAGATATGCCTATTGGAGTTAGTGCCCAGCCACCCCTATCATTTCTCGATTCGATCATCGAACCTTGCCACCATGCGGCAAGGCCCAACCCCAACACAGGTTCCGGTGGGCCATTCCTTCAAGTAACTCTCCTCTCACCGTCACCATCCACATTACAAGCATGACCCGCTTTTCTCAATCCGACGAGGTACGCACAAATATCGTCAGGTCTTGTTTGAAACTCGACCATACGATCGAAAATGTGCCATGTTCATATGTATTGACGCCGAGTTCCCAACAGGACTCTTGTCGCCTCCCTGAGGGTATGCGCCGCATGGGCTATGACGCAGACACCCAATGCTACACATTTTGCGACCGCTCTGGTAAGACGTACCAGAGCGCACCCGGCGAGGAGTTTGGCGTTCTCAGGCCCGTCACCGCACACACTCACCGTCGCAACGTCACAATAACAGGCACGTGCACCACTCTGTCTCTCGCGCTCTTTGCTCACACGACACCTTCTTTTACGTGTCTGTCTTGTCGTCTTGGCTCGTCATTGACGCTGTACAGAGATCTATGACCCGGCGCTGAGACAGCGGCTGTCTCGAAATCCGGCCAAGACGTTTGGGGACATTCTCCCATCGGGTTACATCACCACCGCTCAGTCCAGGCCGCTATCGCCGACCCGCTCTGTGCTCTCTTCACCCGAGAAGCTCATGCAAGCGGCGATACCCAAGGTGCAGGGCGTCGTCAACATTGTGCGAAGTCGCACGACGTTGAAACGAAGAGCGCCATCTGGCGCCCCCACAGCGGGGGGCGTCGGCGTCGGCGTTCGCCGCAGTGATTCTATTACCGAGGAACGGAGAAGACTGCTTGCCGATGACGGGGACGACTGGGAGGTTGTGCACAAGGAGGATGTGCCAGTGGGCGCTGGGCGGCTCGGACGCTCCAAGTCGGAGATGCGGCCGTCGCGGTCACACTACAGCTATAGTTTGCGCAGGTGAAGAGGCGGGGACAGTGATGGGAGAGATGGGTATACATGCTTGAGCCTTGCCATCACATATATGTACTTGTACAGAGGGGCTGACAGCGCTGACCTTGACTCATGCCATTATGTGACCACAGCTGTATGTAACTTCTTGTCGATGGGTTCCTTGGTGACAATCACTGATTTGGGTTGCCGTTACGGATGCTATCGGCATACATCGCCCCGCCGGCGCCCGCAACTCACGACCGGCTGATTTGTTCTCTGCATCGTGATTGTTCTAGCTTCGGAAATGTCTTTGGTTAGAACACTTTTATATCCCATTGATCTTTTCCAAGTTTATGTTGGTTGCTCCGAGTGGCAACTGGCGATGAGTCCGAGCCTCCGGTGAGCTGAGGGTATGCACCGCCCTCTGACGTGCCGTCGGTACACCCTAACCTTCACATTCATGACACACTAAGACCTCTATAATGTGATTAATCACTCATCTGAACAGCCGAGGTCTACTAAATGGTGCAACAAATAGATCAAGGACCAACTATTAGCCTCATTACGTTTATAGGTCTCAACGGTCAGGTCCTCAAACTACGTGACCTTGAGTTAGAGAAAGTTGAAATTCCACCATGATACCGGGAAAACATCAAAGGACTATGGAAGGCTTGATTCGTGCAGTAACACCAGCGAAACTGATCATCTTCGACGGTCAACGTCTTTGCAAACAATACACTTATTATGTACATGCTCATCCAACGACACACCGCCCAAGTCGACAGTGCTCAGAACACCACCAAGTACTTCTCAATATCCCACCCTGCCGCTTTCAACCCTGGCTTCACTGTACGGTCGATCATCGGCTCTGGCCCGCACACTAGAATGATTCCCAGTTCCGAAGGACCGGGTAGCTTCGTCCTGAGTATATCGTCGTTGATCCGACCTGCGCTTCCCGTCCACCCCGACGGCGCGCTCCCAAGGACGTAGTGCAACTTGAATCGATGCGGGCCGTGTTTTGCGTATAACGCATCCAGTTCGTCTCGGCAAAGAATGTCGCGTTCCGTCTTGTTCGCGCCGACCATCCATACCTTTGTCTCGACATCCGAAGCGTCGAGGAGAATGCTCCGGAGAACCTGGAGGACAGGTGTGATCCCTGCGGCCGTTCCATCAGCAATAAAAGGCTACTATTGGTGTGATACGTACCACTTCCGCCGTATATCATTCCAACCTCTTTGACTTGTCTCTGCGTTCCTTTCCAACGGGCAACGCCTTGTCCGTTCCAGACGAACGATCCTAGCGGCCCTTTCAACTGCACGGTGTCACCAACCGCCAGTTGATGGAACCCCGTCGTCATTTTCCCTCCAATCGGAAAGTCCTTTGAAATGAGGTATAATCTGCTCTGTTGTCAGTCCCATTTCTTGGATAGAACAGATAAGACTGACTTAACCAATAACTCTATGAAACCGATTGCTCCCTCTTGTGAGACGGGTGTGTACGCTCTCTGGACGAGTTCTTCCGTGCCCTTTTTCTTGAGACGGACAAAAACATGCTGACCCACGGGAAGTCCAAGCGGTGTATCTTCTTGTGGCAAATCGAATCGATACTGGTAGGTGTCGTGATTTACGCGTACGATGCTACTCAATCTGACGTCCTTCCATTTAGTCCTGTCGAGATATACGCCACCAGCCGCCGCCTGGTCGCTCGTTTGGGAGATGCCTGACTCCGATTTCACCAGTGTTCCAATATGGAACTGTGATATGTCAGCGAACATTTCCGATGTTTCGTGACCTGCATACCTGCGCCAATTTTTCCTTGCCCTCTGCTGAATGGATGGCAAAAAAGTCCTCTGAAGCGTCTTCACCTGCAACAAGGATGATGGAATCGCCACCGCCAGGATGCTCGTTCAGGAAAGGTGTTCCGTCGTACACCTCTCCGTTAACGACAAACCATGGCTGCTCACGATCTTGCTTCTTCAACTCCTCCAATGTTATCTTCCTGGTGACACCCGGTTTCGTCAAACACACCTCCTCTGTTTTCGGTTGCTTGACAGGCGATTTCTCTTCCGATGTGTTGTTCCCAAAAATTGGCCTTGTGATGTCATACCCCGATGTTTTCATTCGCTATTGTGGAAAGTTGTAGTCCAAGATGTTTTTTTGTACGCTCTACGTACCTCCATCCAGCCTTTGGACGACGTAGTTCCAACTACGGCTGGGTGCTCGAAATGTAACGCGACCTGGTTATCTTCCTCGGTCTTGTTCACGGAAACCCTAAACCACCTATCGAAAAGGTCTCACTTGGTAAATTAACCTGTACAGGTACGTACGCACCAATTGTTCATCATTCCTAGTGCGTGCCAATACCTACCAGAAGGTGATTAAAGACGAGACCAGAGCGTGTTTGTCTCTTACATATCCCGAGGTTGTATTGCAGAACCCTCGTCTGACGCTCTGACCATGAGTGCATTACACTCAAGCAAAGCGCTGTGCTTCACTTCAAAGCTCCAAAAGCACCAGCAGCTATGATGTGCATAGGTAAGACAGTTCAAGAACATATTGTACGTCATCAGCTCACAATGAAGTGTCTCTTTCAGTCAAGTCGAGAGTTCCATAAACTGGATCCAAGTGGCATATTTCGCGGAACCGATCCTCGGGGTACTCACTAATTCTAGATGAGACACGAAACGATAACAGAGAGGATCCCTTACATGGTTGCCGGACTCCAAACTGTGCCTTCATCCAATGAAAGTTCTACTCGAGTCACCCTTCGTCCACCACCACCATAGGCATACCCACGCATGGTGTAAAAGTTGTCTGACTCCGAGTGCTTGCTTATGGTGAGCGTCTCGTCATGGTCGGGTTTCGCAATCACGCTGTTCACGTTTAGCTCCCTGTTGGATAGTTAGCCACAAGGGTAACGACAGCGTATGACTATTGAATACTGACGTAATGATGTATCTGCCGCCACGTGGAAGTTATTTGTTTTAGATGGCGATCTCGCAGGACATCAACTAACCTGGAGTCATACCACCAATGCTTTTCCGCACGTGCCTGGTCAGGCATCACGTGGGTAGGCAAAAGCTTGTTATCCTAAAGGTAAGATATGACATTCAGCATACGATCTCTAGTAGTCGTCACCCTCTCTTACCCAGAAATGTAGCTGCAATTTCTCAGCAATGATACTGTTCAAGAAGTATTCGCACTTACATGGTGTTGACTCTCACGATCGCAGATTTCGATCCGCTTTAACCACTTGAAAAACGTGGGCTCAGAATAGGCTACACAACATGACGACCATGCACAGTACCTTGACGGACCGGCCTCCAATTTGCCCTGGGACGACAAGTCTCACTGGGAACCCATGATCGGGTTCAAGAGGTAAACCATTCATGGCCCACGCTGTAACAGGCACTTAAATTCCAACTGATGAGATAGTCATAGAGTTGCTCACCTATGAGCATTCCTCGGTCTTTGTTCTGAGCCCATGATAGTCGTTGCGAAGTCCCGTAAGGACCATTTGGTAAACTGTCTCCGCCTTCGAATATGATATACTTTGCCTGGCCTCGCTTAGGTCTTACGTATTCCAAGAGGTCTGCCAAATATACCCCCGTCCATAGGGCGGTGGAAACTGAAACGAGAATCCGTCAGCATCGCCGTTGGGACTTGGTTGTGTAACCCGTACCTGCTCCCGCTCCCCAATTAAACCCGAGCGTCTTCCGAACAACATTCTGTTCCTTCCTTCGGTTTCCGGCACAAACGAAGGTGACGGGTAACGTTACGACGGGAAAGGGTAGTTGGCTCAGTTGTTGCACCGTAAGGGTAATCTCGTGTTGTACGAGGCCGTGAATGCGAATGGTCCATTCTTTCGCAGCGTCTTCTGTGACATGGGGAACGGCGCCGTGGTTGCGAACAAAGTGAAGGTGAGTCGGCGTCAGGAAACCCTATAAAAACAATGACTTTTACTCAGACGGCATCGGAAACACGTTGAACAGATGTGCTCACAGCTTGAAAGAGCGAGGAAAGCTTTGCCTCACAATTGAAAGGGTGTTTCCCTGTCAGGCGAATGAGGGCTGGATTCTGAGAAGACGCATGAGCGCGCGTTTGTGCGTGGTTGAGGCAACGTACCCTTTTGACCCAGTTATCAGGCGTTTCCCGGTCCTGAATAAGATTTCATGAGCTTTGTATCGTGCCTATCAGCGAACGATGTACGTACCGCTTCTGCTACTTCCACCGGTGTTGAATTTTCTGGGAGCTGAGGTAAAGCTTTGGGTAGGCGAGGTCCGTCTCTCGTTGGATCATCAAAAGACGCCGGCAAGAAAGGGAGCGAGAACAGGTCTCCGTCTACAGGTGAAAGATTGTCCTCTAGCGAATCGCTTGAAGAAGTAGGAGGGGAGGGATGGGTCAACGGAGATGCTTCGCATGATGAAAAGATGCCCTTGGTCACTAAAAAAGATGGCACCTCGAAGAGGGGCGAGTCGAGACTCTCAATGGTCATTGCCCAATGATCAAAGTTCGACCGGAGGCTTTACTCTGCATATTAAGTCGCTGAGCTGGGGTCGTCCTGTACCAACCCAAAAAGGGCACAGTGCCCTATCACTGGCACGGGCACGGATGTCCGTGAGTAATACTTCTTGAGTCACGGTGTCTGGAGGCAACGCGTCGTTCGATCGCATGCTGTAGGACACCTGTCAAATTGATGTCAGACTTGAGTTTGACACTCGACAAGTTGCCGAGCGCTCGCTGCCAGGCATTGTCCATAAAGGGTAAAGTGTCTCGAGATCGGAACAAAACACAGGGAGTCGAACGTGGTTGGACGATAAGGAGTCTCGCGACCAATTATCAGACGCTAGGTATGTTGGACGATACGATTGAGGACGCGACCCTGACATGAATGACCAGAATCAGGCCAAAGTAGATAGATACATCATATATACATGTTCAACTTGGGACATAGAATATCTTGGCATAAATATGAACCGACCATACAAAATCTATCAAGTACGTGGAACACGAATCATGCAGATCAACATGTTGATACCCTAGATGTTATCCCAGCCTAAGCGAATGAAGTCTCAAAAAAATGTTGGAGACACACCATCGCAATAATTCCGGAAATCCAAAATGCCTTCCCCACAGGAACCGCTTGGAATCGGAATACCAATGCGTATACGATACCTCCAAGATTACCCATGCCACCGACGATTCCGCTCTGTAACCAGAAGATTCATAGTATCGTGTAACAGGCGTACGAGGAAGGTCTCACCATGAAGCCATTGGAACCTTGTATATTATTTGAGTTACTGATTTTACCTGCATTGGAGACTGAACTCACAAGGATTGCAGTGGGGTACCAGGGAGAAGTTAACGCCATTCGCAGATTCGTTCGCCATGGCCAGAATGACGAGCATTACGATAATTACGGCCACTATGACCTGAATCAGCATTGAGCGGGAGGGTGAGGGAATAACCATGCTTACAGGAAGGCTGATGGTGGCTGTCGATATACACGCCAAGACCAAGAGAAAACAGTCCCTGTACAACACCCAGGGAAATCAGAAGGTACTTCTTTCCAGGAACTCCCCATCTCTTGTATATCAAGTCGCCAAGGTATCCACCTGCCTTCAAAGTCAGTAATATGAATGGTAGTCGTCGACAAGTTTTTCACCTAATGGGCGCGCAATGACGTTCAGAAAGCCGTAGATGAACGCAATCTACAAATGGTCAGGATCGGAATGAAGGCCAATTCGTGAAACTGACATATCCGGCCTTGGTTTGGCCAAACGTCTTTGATTTGTAGAGCGCAAGGAGGACATTTGCCAAGTTGGCATCAATGACGAGTTCATAGCCAAATGTCGAAAAGTATGCGAGCGCGGGGAGCCAAGTTAAAGGTGTAGAGACGACCTTCAATGCTATCTCTAGCTTAAGCGGTTTGCTGACCGCAAAATCAAGCTCGGAAGCCATATCCAGGAAATCTGCCATAGAATGTCAGTTCTATATATCGATGTTCGTGAACGAAAACATAACGAACTTGGGCCAACCTCTACGATTCTGACCTGAGCATCTCCCATACCACCTTTCTTCTCGGGATCTTCTTTGCCTTCGTCAGGACAATCGATTGCCTTTACGTCTTCAGAAACTTGATTTAATTTACTATCATCTTTTGCATGTGCAATTGCCTCGTGCCTATCGCTCCATTTGCCAGCAGGGTGGTCCGTCCCAAATACCATGACGCTGACCGCGACAAGAAGCAGGAAAGGAACTGGGACAATAGCAAACGCCGCACGCCACGCGATACCGGAAGTAAGTCCAGAAGAAACCAAACCATTGTATAAGGCAATCATGACGACGAATGTGACTCCCCCGCCAGCGTTACCCCAGCCCGCCGCTAGAGCGTTTGCTACAGCGAATTCGTCAGTGGATTAGTATAATATGAAGATGAGTTACATACCGGTTCCAACCACATTTTTATCGAAAAACACGGTGGTCCATGCCTGGCAAGACACAAAAGTCCCACCAAGTATGCCAATGAAAAATCGGACCAAGTAAAGTCCGTTGGCAGTGTGTGCAGTTCCAGCTAGCCCTGAAGGGATCGCGCCCAGAACAAGTAATCCAGCCATAACTTTACGCGGGCCATACCCTGGAATTAAGGTGAGTAAGGCAACTGGCGCTGAAGGAACTATACAAACGATCGATCAGAGGGCCAGAGACAACACGAACGATGAGAGTGGCACACAAGGAAACCACGTTAGAGTTTCCTGAAGGATAATGAGTAACGAGTGTTCTTTAATTTACTCTACTCACCAATTTGCGCGGAGGTCAACTTGAGGTCTTGCTTGATGACTTCCGGAATAAGTGGGGCAAAAGCGAACCATGACAAGCTGCGGAAGGATATGCATGAGGCCATCAATAACGTCGTAGGAGCAAGAACTCACAAAGCCATAAAAAACGCCAACCAAGAGCTGTGGATAAAAGTCAAAAATTGAGCTAACGGAGTTGATGACGGAAACGACAGACAGATGGAAGTTGATTGAATACTGGTTCCGAAGAGAAAACAAAGGCAGCGACGTGCATTTCAAGTTGGTAGGGTTGATAGTAGCCTCCCAGAGGTTGAATCGTCGCAAAGAAGAACCGCGTGCAGCCATGGTAGTCAGCCAGTTTTCCTATCGGTTCGCCGTTCTTATTTTTTCTCGAACTTGCAGTCCGTCGCCTCAACAAGTAGAAATGAGATCTAGTTACAGTTTGAGTGATCTAGGGACGCTTGAATATTCCTTGCACGAGATACGAACTGTCAAAGATAACGACCCTCCAGTTGGATGCCCATCGTAGTATGATAAGCGCACCTAAGAGATAAGACAGAAAAAAATCTTGACTGTACCTGGAAGGCAGTGGCGCGTTCAGTTGAGTGATTAGAATCCACGCATGGTTTAGCTGCTTACCTCTTGCAATCGTGATGGAAGTAAAGGTCGTCGCGTGATGAATGGCAAGGTTGGATTCCATTCAACAGACTGCAAAAAACTCGAAATCAACGGTCGAAATCGGGTCATTTCTTGCCCACGCGTGGCCTGGGGACCCGAACCATTCAAGTGTTCAATGAAACAGCCTCGGAAGTCCGAGTCAGCAACAGTGGTTTGAACGAGTCGGAACTCCCCGTGCAGCGGCGCCTCTCTCGTATCCTCACAACACTTACATACACGTCCGATGGGCCGATACTGCAGAGTTCGAACTTGGATTGCAGATAGTAGAGAAAGCCGGAGGGAAAACTCGCACGAGACGTCACTGCAAACGACCCTGGAACTAAAAGTCAAATGTTGCCTTTCTGGTCTATTGAATTGGCTGTGGGAACTGACTGTAGTCGCACTGAGGGGAGATTGACGGACCCGGGACCCACCGCCACTTGCCAAGGGCAAGATAAGAACCATGCTACACATGGCAGGCGAGTCGTTATCTTTCATAGGCCTGTGAAAAGTGGAGATAGTGTCTTACTGCTGATTTGTATACAAGTCCAAGAATAGCCTGAGGTCACTACGTACTATGGGAAGCTGGGAGGGTCGCACTGTGCCTTCCAAAGTTTAGATTCATCGTGGTCAAAAGTAAACATAATGCCGCGTCAGTTACTAAAGCCATCAGAGCATCCTTAAGACTGTACCTTTGGCAGCGCCTTCTATCCGATATCCCACTCACTCACTGCAGATATACTGACTCTCACTGAGCATGTCGGCTGAGGTCAAGAAACCTGTAACAAACGGAGAACCTTTAGTAGGACCTGATGGGATGGCTGGTGTTCCACAGACCGAGTCGGCGACGAAGACAATCCTCGTGGTTGGACTTGGAATGGTGGGCATTGGTGAGCATTCTCTCGGGAAAATCAATGTGCTGCTATTTATCTTGCACCCATCAAGCATTTATCGAGAAAGTACTCAATCTAGATGAAATCAAACGCTATCGTCTCGTAACTTGCGGGGAAGGTAACTCGGACTGTTATCTGTTAGATATGACTCGGAGGTGTTAGCTCACATGACATTTCTCAGAGGCACACTTGGCTTATAATAGAGTCGCCCTTACCGACTATTTCCAGCATCGCTCTGTCGAGAAGCTTTATCTCAACCAGGGTAGGTACTTATCTTAAGCCGTGTTTCTGGTTTTCTAAATCTCGCACATATCCAAAGTGGATTGGTATGCTCAGCAGGATCCCGAGCGCTTCATCTTCTACACCGGCGAACAAGTTACTTCCCTGGATACCGCGGCCCACTTGGTTATCACCAACAGGAGTCGTGTGATCAACTATGACTATTGCGTTCTTGCCACCGGCTCTGAGAGCACTCTTCCTCCGTATCTCCCTCCGGAACGCTTGGAAAAAGCCAGGGGAATATTCGTTTATCGCAATATCGCAGACCTCGACAAAATATTGACTTATTCACAAGAAGATCATGTCAAGGACGGTTGTGTCAGTGATGGTTTAATAATGCACTGAGCACTTTTGATTGTTATTGTTATTGACAGGCGGTCGTGGTTGGTGGAGGCTTACTTGGCCTCGAAGCTGCAAAAGCCGTCTTCGATTTGTACGTCTGCTCGTGTTGGTCATGTCTATTCAGTGTCATATTCTATTATAGGGAAACCATAGGGGAAGTCGCTATTATTAATCGCCAAGCATATCCATTATCTCGTCAACTCGACGAAGAAGGTGGCGAGATTGTCTTGCGCCGTATCGCTGCGATGGGGGTGAACGTTCTCACCAAGATATCTGTAAAGGACGTGGTGACGACGCCAGAGGGTGCCTTGAGTGGACTGGTCTTATCTGATGACACCCAACTCGATGCTCAAATGGTCATCTATGCGATCGGAATCACGCCTCGCGATGATTTAGCGAGAAATGCAGGGTTGAATTGCTCGGAAAAGGGGGGAATCATTGTTGACGATTATCTCAAAACCAGCGCCCCAGATGTCTATGCAATCGGCGAGTGTGCTCGCTGGCGAGAAAACACTTTTGGTCTTATTGGTCCGGGAGGTAATGTAGCACTTCCGGCATTGCAGCGTAACGGCAGGGCTCATACCTAACAGTTGAAATGGCCGACATATTGACTTTCAACCTCACTCAGGTTGAGACAGATCTCGGTTGTTTCAAGCCCAGGCAGATGGTAGGACATTCACTTCGTACGCTCCCGGATTCATGTTATCTGACCAGACTTTCCTTTTAGAATATGCCTGATTTGTCTACGAAGCTGAAACTGATGGGAGTCGACGTCTGTACAACATCATCATTCGATTAATCGGTGGATCTAACTTTAATTTACAGGTTGCATCTTTTGGTGATTACTTTGCGGACAAGAGCCATCGAGGGAAAACTGTGAAAGTTGACGCCATTCCCGCCGAGAAACCGTCACGTGCTAAACCCAGTGTTTGGGAAATAAAAACTAATATTTCTGCGACTCGATTGCACCGCAAGCAAAACGGTTCGGCATCTGATATAGAATGCCTGGTATATAGAGATCCCTTTTCTTTCGTGTACAAGAAGTAAGTCGTTATCACAAACTTTTTCAGTGAACTCTGTTTTTGACGGATTTGTAGATACATCTTCACAGCGGATGGCAAGTATCTGTTGGGTGGAATGATGGTCGGAGATACTTCCGATTACGTCAAACTCGTTAGCATGGTGAAGAAGAGGGTGAGAATAATAAAATATAATGGTCCCTTTTTTTCTCAGTGATGACAGAAAGCTATCGACGCTCCGCCATCTCAGTTCATCGTCGGGTCTAAAAACAAGGGCGAGGACGATGGTGCAGACCTTGATGACGATACACAGGTTTGCAGTTGCCATGTGGGTTTATACATCATATATGTTTTCACATAGGCGCTTATCAACTCTTACAGAACGTGTCGAAAGGTGCTGTCGTGGAGTGTGTCAAGTCCGGAGTGGCCGACATTAACGGCCTAAAGTCCAAAACGAAAGCCGGAACAGGTTGCGGTGGTTGCATGCCTCTTGTTACCAATATCTTCAAAGTTTGTGGCTGATCCATACATAAAACATGAGACCCTAATCGCCTCCTCTAGGCTGAATTGAAGAAAGCTGGTCATGCCATATCCAACAACCTTTGCATACACTTTGCGATGACTCGTCAAGAACTGTTTACTATCATCAAGTACGGTTATTTATTGGTCTCCGACCACCTCGCATACGATCTCTTCCACGCAGACTACGGAAATTACAAACTTTCCCTGAGGTGATGAGTTCTGCCGGAATCAAGCCAGACTCGCTTGGTTGTGAGCTGTGCAGGCCTACAGTTGGTTCGTACTCTAGCAAGGTCGTCTTCTCCCTTCACTCATTAACTTTCAAAGCGTCCATCCTCTCATCGCTCTACAATGTGCACGTCATGGCACCATCGCATCATGCCAATCAGGACACCAATGATAAGTAGGTTCCGAATTTCTCTCTTCCCTTTTTTTCCTCGGAAATTTGTTGAATTGCAACATAGATACATGGCAAATATGCAACGAGATGGCAAGTGATATCGTGCATTGTTTCTTGGTTAAGATATACTAACGACATGTCACCAGGAACATTCTCTGTTGTCCCACGAGTCGCCGGAGGCGAGGTAAACTTAGCCATCAATACCAGCCCCCATTTTCAGAGCTCACTATATCGCACAGATTACCCCAGATAAGCTGATTGTACTTGGGCAAGTCGCGAAGAAATGTGAGTGCTTCATAAATGCTCGTCACTCTATTGTCTAATTATACATAGACAAATTGTACACAAAGATCACGGGCGGGTAAGATCATTTGATCCATATTGTGGCATCACCAATGCTGAGCACGTGTTAGGCAACGCATTGACTTGTTCGGCGCTCGGAAGCAGGATCTTCCGGATATCTGGGAAGAATTAGTTATGGCAGGATTTGAGAGCGGTCACGCATACGGTAATCTTCTGGGAATTGATTGGTTTGCTTCAGGAAGGCTGAGTTTTTTTCAGGCAAAGCCTTGCGTACAGTGAAGTCCTGTGTTGGGTCAACCTGGTGTAGATACGGAATCGGCGATTCGGTTGGGTGTAAGTAAATGACTTTCATTGTGCCCTTCCGTTGCAGGATACTAAATCACGAACATATTTTCAGTGGCTATCAGTCTCGAGGAACGTTACAAGGGCATCCGTTCCCCTCACAAACTCAAGGGCGGTGTTAGTGGTTGCATTAGAGAGTGCGCTGAAGCACAGTCAAAGGACTTTGGTCTGATTGCCACGGACAAAGGATGGAATGGTAAGGCAATTCAAACATGATATATCAAGTGTTGAACTTTGCTTGCAGTCTTTTTAGCCGGAAATGGCGGTACTAACCCTCGTCATGCCACTCTATTTGCCAAGGACATCCCACCATCTAAAGTTGTACGAATTCTAGATCGCTTCCTCATGTATTACATCCACACGGCGGACAAGCTTATGCGTACTGCTCGATGGGTTGAGCAATTCGAGGGAGGAATCGAGGTTTGTTGACTCGAAGCCTTCACATTCGTATTCAATTAATGCCTTCCGTTTCCCTGTAGAGACTGCAGAAAATTTTGCTGGACGACGAGCTTGGTATCTGCGGCGAACTTGAGAAAGAGATGGACTCATTGGTTGGGACATACGAGGACGAATGGAGCGTAGTGGTTAAGAACCCCGCGAGAAGGCGGCAATTCCGTCAGTTCGTTAACACGGTAAATCCCTGCATCAAGCATTCACTCTTTTTCCTGACGATTGCTTTAGGATGAGGGTCAAACGAATGTAGAACCCATCAAGGAACGCGGACAAAAGCGTCCAGCGGACTGGCCGAAGCAATTTCCTCCTTTGAAGTTCCATGCGTCTTCTGTCGCGACACCCAAATCTGAATGGAAATGGCGCAAGGTGGCTGCCCTTCAGGACTTGGAGGTTTCTACTGCCCCTACGTGAGTATTTTGATATTATTACTATCATCGTCCTATGCTCAACAGTTATCTAGTTCGGCGGCCGTTAAGTATGGAGAGTCTCAATTGGCTATTTTCCATGTACCCGGCAAAGGTCTATTTGCCGTTCAGCAGGTAAATTATTATCCTGGATGCTACATCAGCCTCTAACTCTGCCTTTAGATGTGTCCCCACAAACGAGCATTTGTCCTGGACCACGGCATTGTCGGCGATGATGTGGATGGCAATCTCTATGTTTCTTGTACGTGTTTCGTCCCCACCGACGAGTTTTCCAAAGACTTCCCGTCCAAATAGGTCCGCTTCATAAGCGGAACTTCCGACTCGACGATGGTGCCTGTCTGAACGACGCGGAGTACTCTATCATCTCGTTTGACGTCAAGCAAGAGGGAGACGACCTGCTCGTGCTATTGCCCGAGCCCGAGGAACTAGATGCAGTCATAGGCACCAGTAAATGGATGGTCAAGCAGGCGACGTCCGAGGTCATATCCCGTGGTGGTGGCCAAGGCGTCGAGATCGCAGTCGTGGATGGACCGACTGCCGACGCGTCCGGGGGATGCGGTGGCGCGGGTGGTTCATGTAGTGATCCTGCTCTGGAGTGGTGATCGACGCGAACTGCTGGTGATTGTAATTGAACTTAATTAGCATTTACAACGGGCTGTCGGAAGGCTACTAAACTGAAGTTACATAAAGCTCCGACGTGACTTAGCGAAATCGACAGTCGAAATCGGGCCCAAATCGAAGTGAAAGCGAGGGTTGTCACACCTGAAAGCAGATTTCGCTTTTTGCTGAAGGAAAAACTTGTGTCCAAATCAACCTCCAAATCGACATCCATGAACTCCCCTAATGCGAATTCGATATAGCAATGCATTACACGCAAGAAGGGACGTGGAACTTGTGATCGAGTTGAATGGAACTTGAAATTCTGTCGCCCAGTGGTGCAGTTCGACTCATCCACATACGCATATTTTTTTCTCGTTCGTCCTATCGGTCTGCACAAAAGTCGGCCGTATGACAACAAAATGTCACCACAAAAATTATATCAGGCTTGCCTCCAAGACTATGAACGTAATTTGCCTGTGCTTCGTCCAGCTTTTCGTGAGCTCACTGTCACGTTTGCTCTTCCTTGCGTCAGCATAAATTGGAATCTCTGTTTCACCACAGGGCTACAGGGGACAAGACGAAGATGAAAACATAAATCATAAAGATACAAGATGTGCGCATTGGCAAGGCAAGCGAAAGGGGGAAAGTGGGGGGAAAGGACAGACGAGAAACCGAAACGCGGGACGGCCTCCAGAAGACGAAAGGACAGCTGTAAATGGATACGAGTTGCGAGGATCACACAGCACGTTTACATGGCTTCCAAGTCTTTGTTCAAGTCACGGCCATGGCTGCGCGTGTGTTTGATACCGAATCCAAAGAGCGTCGTACGTTTTTTACGCGTCGGACTTGGGACCATCGAAAGGGGGCGCAAAGGACCTTGGACGGGTGCGAGCTTCGGGTCATGTGTAATGGCTTCCGCTCGGTCCTTTGAGAGAAACTTGACCTTGGAGGTTCGATGGGAAAACGGCCCTTGAGAGGTAGACGGCGATGGATCTGATTCCTCGTCGTTGGTTAGTCCTCGTTCTTTGAGCTGACCTTGGCCCTGGAGTTGATCGAGCTGCACGGACAAGGGTGTGAACGACGCGGATGCAGTTTCTGCCGGGCTAGTCGAGAGAATAGGCGAAGGATCTGTGAGTGGTTTCTCCTCGTCGGGCACCTACGGACGACAAGAGTCAGTCATCAACCACGACAAAGCATTCAACACACGTCGGGTTCCTCGTTCGGGGGGAGAGAAGCAGAGTTGGGATTGCGGGGCTGGTTAAAGTTGAGCAAGATGCGATCGCCGTCTAGGTACGCTCACTGCAATGCACTAGACACGGATGCGAGGTGCGACGTACTCATAAACTGGCACACGGATGGGGTACGGTTGGGTGTGGCTGGGGTGTTCTGTTCCACAGCGCGCCGGCGTGCCTTGATAGCGCGGTAGATGACGTAGGAAAGCGTGTAGGCGAGACAGAGGCCAAGTAGGACGATGAGCGCCACGGGGATATTGTGGGTCTTGCGGTGGGAGTCCTGAGCTTGAGGTGCCATCGAGTCTGAAGGCGACGAGAAGGCTGATACATATCGACCACGCCGCGTTTATGTAGGAAACAGGCAGAGGCTGACCTAGTGACGCGAGGACAAGGGGCGTTTCGAAAAATTAAAATTAATCAATTAATTCATGTACAACTCCTGCTTGAACCACCGCAATATTAATATTGCCTGCCGACGCTGGACGGCGATAACTTCAAGCTTATCCCCAACTATCGATCTCTGGTCCGTTCGCGAGAAGGATTATCTAATTTCAAACACGATGACGACGGTATAAAGGGGTCAACGTTTAACCGTCATCACCAACTCACCAGCTCGCTCCTAATGCCCAAGCCGTTCAACAACTGGCCCAACGACGTCGGAGTGCGTCTCCTTCTTCTGCTCGACAAACAGCGTTGCTCACCCATTCCCCAGTTTGACGTCTTCCACGAGGAGAGGGAGCCCGTCGAGCTCCAAGTCTCCGGGAGTATCCCTTCCTACGTCTCCGGTACCCTTTACCGAACGGGCCCTGGAGGTCACCAAGTGAAAACTGACAGTGGCGAAACGTTCTCCATTGACCACTGGTTCGACGGCTTCTCCCAGAACCATCGTTTCCAGATCATCCGGTCTGATGACAACACACGCGTCCTCTACAACTCTCGTCGCAGCGTCGATCCACTCATCGAAAGCATCCGCGAGACGGGTAAAATGGATGGTTTTAGCTTTGGCCAGAAGCGCGACCCCTGCGTCGGCTTCTTCAGAAAGCTCATGAGCATATTTATTCCCGACACGAAGCAGCCTCCGGACCAGATCAATGTTGGTGTCACCATTTCCGTAAACCCGCCTGGTCTCAGTGACGTCGATAAGAGTGGGGGGAAGGAGGGAGGTCATGCACCCGGCATTCAGTCTCTCTGGGTCAAGACCGACACATCGTCACTACGTGGCATCGATCCCGAGACTCTCGAACCCTTGGGTGTCGTCAATCAATCCGTACTCCATCCAGAGCTCACGGGGAATCTTTCCGCTGCACATGCAAAGTCAGACCCTGTCACAGGCGACGTCTTCAATTACAACCTTGCTCTCGGCAATCAGCAGGTCTACAAGGTCTTCCGCGTGTCTGCTGCTACGGGGAAGACGGATATTCTGGCGACTATCTCAGATGCTCCCGGTGCTTATCTGCACTCTTCGCTCCTTACGGAGAATTACTTCATCTTGTGTATTTGGGGCAGTCATTACTCATGGGGAGGTGCCAAGATCGTGTGGGAGAAGAACATTCTCGATGCCATTGCGCCATTTGACACCTCCAAGAAAGCGCTGTGGTATGTCATTGACCGCAAACACGGTAAAGGCATCGTCGCCAAATATGAATGCGACCCCTTCTACTGCTTCCACACCATCAACGCTTGGGAACAGACTTCCCCCTCCGACCCCTCTCAGATTGACATCGTCGCTGACCTCTCGACCTACCCAAATTCCGACATCATAAAACGTCTTTATTACAACCTCATCAGGTCCACCTCACAGGATGCTATCGATTATATGGGCGAGAAGCGTAGCGGGAACTTTGAAATCTTCTTGCGACGTTTCAGATTGGCTGGTGTCAACGTCACCACGGAGACGCCGTTGGAGCCACGCGAGGCGGTATCCGTATTCACTGCTGAACGAGATCATTCATGCGATCTGCCCGTCATCAACCCACGTCTCCTGACCAAGCCTTCACGCTACGTCTACGGCGTCTGCTATCGCGGCTTGAGCACATTTTTCGACGGACTCGTCAAATACGACATGGAGACACACGAGCCGATATACTGGTCTGTCGACGGATACAATCCCTCGGAGCCCATCTTTGTAGGTGACCCCGAGGGTACTGCGGAGGACGACGGGGTGTTGTTGACCGTCGTGCTCGACGGGTTCGCGGAAAAGAGCTATTTGTTGGTGTTGGATGCAAAGAACATGAAGGAGGTGGGGAGGGCGAGTATGGAGTGTGTCGTGTCGTTTGGTTTCCATGGTATCTATTCTCCACAAGCGTTGGCGGGCCCTGGTACGGATATCTGAAGAGGAGATGGCCACGATGTTTTCTTGTGTGGGTCCTTTTTGATTCGGTATTCTAGCATGTGTTCGCATTAGTTCCGACGGGTCACTTTGCATAGCACTATGTATGTAACTAGTAGTTTTTTGGGCATGGTACGATGGAATCCGAGTTGCGGCCCCAGCAAGGCGCACATGTGCCGTCTACTACATACTACGCAATGCTTGGCGAAGTGTTAAGAAACAGGAGATCCGCAGCACTGCGGCTGCACTGCGCAGTGTGCTCTGTATATGGAAGGGTCGCAGGCTGTGCAGGAGCGGTGGAGATCAGAGTGATGCTGTACACTTGTTTTTGTCACTGCCCACGAACAATCACGCAGTTAAATACGCAGACTGATTCTCAGCCCTGGGCGCCATCTCCCTCCATCACCCACTGTACACTCCACCAAATCCTCCCCCATGGAAGACGAAGTCGCTGCCCTCGTAAGTTCCAAGATCTGGCCAATCAGCCATCGCACTCATCCACCCTCGCCAGGTCATCGACAATGGCTCCGGCATGTGCAAGGCTGGCTGTAAGTCTATCTCGATCTTTGCCAGTCAAACACATCCTGATCATATTCATTAGTCGCTGGTACCTCGTCACCTTCCCCACCCTGGCCTTGATTTCTCACATATTCGTTTGCAGGCGACGATGCCCCCCGTGCCGTGTTTCCGTACGTGCTCGACGGTCTCCGACATCGATTACATCTGACGGCAATTCGATCAACAGCTCCATCGTCGGTCGTCCCCGTCACCAAGGTGTGATGGTCGGCATGGGCCAGAAGGACTCTTACGTCGGGTACGTCCTGCCATCCATCCCATCGCGTTGCTTATCAGCGTTTTCCCAGTGACGAGGCTCAATCGAAACGTGGTATCCTTACGTTAAAGTACCCGATCGAACACGGTATCGTGACGAACTGGGACGACATGGAAAAGATCTGGCACCACACCTTTTACAACGAACTCCGTGTCGCCCCCGAGGAACACCCCATTCTGCTCACCGAGGCTCCCCTGAACCCCAAGGCCAACCGTGAAAAGATGACGCAGATCATTTTCGAGACATTCAATGCACCTGCCTTTTATGTCTCCATCCAAGCCGTCTTGTCCCTCTATGCCTCCGGTCGCACCACTGGTATCGTCATGGATTCTGGTGATGGTGTCACCCACACTGTCCCCATCTACGAGGGCTTCTCGCTTCCCCATGCCATTCTCCGCCTCGATCTTGCCGGTCGTGATTTAACCGACTTCTTGGTCAAGACCCTGGCTGAGCGTGGCTATTCCTTCACGACGACCGCTGAACGTGAAATCGTCCGTGACATAAAAGAGAAGCTCTGCTACGTCGCCCTCGACTTTGAGCAAGAGCTCCAAACTGCTGCTCAGTCTTCTGCCCTCGAGAAGAGCTACGAGCTTCCTGATGGTCAGGTTATCACCATCGGCAACGAACGGTGGGTATATTGTCTCTCGATGGAAAGGAACGACATTGCTCAGTCTTTCCATGTAGGTTCCGCGCACCTGAAGCTCTTTTCCAACCTGCCATGATTGGTCTCGAGGCTGCTGGTATTCATGAAACCACGTACGTCTCATAGATCAACTAAATCATTTTCCCGCTTGACCCCGTTGACCTAGGTACAACTCGATCTTCAAATGTGATCTCGATATTCGTCGCGACCTGTACGGAAACATCGTCCTTTCTGGTGGTACTACCATGTTCCCTGGTATTGCGGACCGAATGCAGAAGGAGATCACGTCCCTCGCACCATCGAGCATGAAGGTGCGTGATCGGGTCTGAATTGTAGGTTGCATGTCGCCTCATCCCTTTGTGCAGGTCAAGATCGTTGCACCACCTGAGCGGAAATACTCGGTCTGGATCGGTGGTTCCATTCTCGCATCCCTGAGCACCTTCCAGAACATGTGGTGCTCCAAGCAAGAGTATGACGAGTCGGGTCCTGGCATCGTTCACCGCAGTACGTGTCTTTTTACTGTCTCAGCGACGTCTCTCACGACCTGTTTCCAGAATGCTTCTAAGTTAAGTGGACGGTTTGGTGGACGAACGAAAACGTGACCATGTTTAGAATTTCGCTTCTGATCTGCATGCCTCCAAGGGCTACAGTGATAACTTTTTCGCCTTCCCCCTAACAAGTTAATAAAATTGTACTTTTTTTTGGTCATGTAGTTTTGACTGGTGTGATGTTGGAGATGTCGTTCCGCCTCCTCGGCGATGCTTACTAATCTAATTGCGCTCTCCGACTCGGCAAATTCCATATGTAGTACAGTTGAAGTTCATGATAATAGGGCTTGATGCGTCATTCTCCGGGTTCAAGAGCTAGCTAATGCAAACATTGTAGGCAAGTAAACTTCAGTCTTCACGACATATGTAGAGTCTAGACACCTTTACGGATCAGGCGGCGTTGCGTGTCGCCAACCGAGCTTGATAAGCCATCGATAAGCAGTGGGTAAACTGATTTTCTTCTTTGCAAAAATGTCAAGTTCTGGGGAAACTACAGTTTCCACCACAGCTGGCGGCCCCGGGAGCTTGATATTTTCTTCGAACAGTATGTACTCGTTCAATGGAGCTGTTCAAATTGTATCAAGTCTACCATGACAGAAACACTACTGTGCTCCGGCCCTCGGGCTGACGTGTTCACGCACTGGCAGCGTCACTACACGACGGGTGTTCAAATCAGTCATCCTGTCGGCGTGTTTCAGTAAAAAAAGGCCGAGTCTTATTTTACCACTGATAGCACGTGGGCATGCTCAACGATGACAGTGTCGTACTCGGGTTTGCGGCCCACCAAAGCCCCTCTGCTCGCCGACAATTCAATACTTCGAAAAGTGGTGGTCCACTCTCAGTGTGTAGGAGGCGATTTATTCTGTCACCAATTGTGCCGCCGAGGGCAAACAATTCGTACAACAATCGCTCACTATCGGCGTGGAAGACTATATCAGCAGATTGTTCCCCAATATTCAGGCATCGCAAGCAACCCCGTTGGGTGCTCTCTATGCCGACTTTGGCACGGACACTGACCAAGCAATTGCTGTGATGAGCGAAGGTGGACCCTTGTTGGCCATAGTTGGTGAACTTATCCTGCCCCCCTTTTTCGTCTGCCCTACCTATTACCTCATGACTCCTTTCGGAAACAATGCTTGGAAGGCAAGGCGTCGCGACTCTAACACATAGGGTTCATTGACGAACGGTGTCTAGGGCGAATTCGCTGTCCCATCTGGGACTCACGGTTTGGACATCGAGCACTACTTTACAACGTGCGCCGTCGTCTCTGATCGTCTGAAAAGCGATAACCCCCCTCCTTTACAGCTCGACGTCACCATTCGACGCCGCGTTTGCAGGCTGTTTCATGTCGAAGGTAAAATCAATGAATCACGTGCGAGTCGGGCGACATTTTCATTTTTCCCTCCTCATGGAACAGCTGAGCAAACGGGAACACGGAGATGATTTTCAACGTGACGTCGTCAAGTGCGGCGGATGTGCACTTGTCAACGACGGACACTGGTTTGGCGAATCGTTGCGAGCGTGTGTTCTTGTTCTCGCAATGTATGTATATAGGGGCTCTTGGCTGATCCAGAGGTTGCGCTGCAGGGTATGGTTGAACGTTGCTGCCGACACGTCCCAGTGGTTCCAGATCGTCCTTGTAATTGGACTGTCTTTGTGTATCGTTCGAAACGCGTGCCCTATTCTTCATCGAAAAGAATTTTTTTTCCTCGAGCATCCGAATTGAGAACATAGGAAGGAGTTTGTTTCCTCGTCGCCTCGGGGATACCATGATACCTACGATGAGAGTACCGTGGTGATGCACTCTTTGAAACGCTTGCAAGCCGCGCGGCCTAGGCGAGTATAAGTGGCCGACTTGAAACTTGAAAGGGTAGGGGCGGTCCTAAAACGAGAAAAAAGGCCCGCGGTTTCGGGTGGCGTGTTAGCTTGGAAACTGATTTGCCCTGGTTGGAGAGTGGGCGTGCCGCTTTTCGACAGGCGCCATCGGCTCTTTCAATGAAGCGGCGACTCCGAGTGCGGATGTGGCAGGCATCGATGTTGGGTGGTGGGTCGGCTCGAATTCGGTAGTGAGTCTTGTGGCACGGGTGTCCATAGACCCCATTGCAAGTAAACAATGAGTGTCTTTGCGCATGTACTCCAGAATTGTTTCTACGTAAGTACAGCAATGTTTGACCCAATGGCCAGGTGACAGACCGCAGAGGACGACGTGGTTCTGCCAAGTACTTATATACACTCCACGTCGATCACATATCAACAGGGAGTCTATGGAAATAGACATTGTCCGAGCCGAACAAAGGAGGTTCAAGGACCCCGGCATTTGCAGACTTTTAGCGATGATCCGAGTTTGTTTGCGATTGCTCAAATCAACTTTACAACACTTTGTTTCCTTGACAAACAACAACTCATAGATAGATAATCAATCTCCCTCCCCCGACCCAACGGGTGGAATTCGATGCGGATATGCTGGACGTAAACTTCATCTTTATCACCTTCCCGAGTTTCCTTTTCCAGCCGCTCCCTTTGTTATGCGTAGTCTACTAAATAGCCGACGTGCTCTGTAACGTGTGATCTAGAACACGTCAGCCGCATGCTCACCTTGCAACGCAATGGACTTTGCGAATTCTAGCACCGGGTGATAACAGTCTTGTGATTCCCTCACGGGGCCTAGTGTCCCCCGGGGTACGTGGTACATATTGGACAACCGGACCGTCAAAATTCACAAGCTTCGGAAACAAGAGGCGAAAATCACGCGCTTGTCTGACAAATGTCGAAGCTGCCGTGGCCCGTGGGTACGTTATGAAATCGGGTCCCGGAAAGCTATTGCTAGTCACCGGCCGCCATCATGTCACTGTGTCTCTGTCAGGATTTCTAACGTAAATGTGTGGAAGGTGATGGGCTCGGTGTCGCCTCCTCAATGTGCACAGCTGCTTGATCGTGAATCACCCTTTTATAGTATCCGGTAGCTGGTCTGCCGGAGACTGAGTGCCCACGCCGCCACCCGCCATAACACCGATCGCAGATCTGATTGATTTGCCACTCAGGTGTAGATCGTCGGCGCCGTTGAGCGTACATTTTACCGGCGGTGGCCCCTCAAGTTGAACATATAATTTTTCATTAGTCATGCATGGCTAGTAGGTGCGAATAACAGACTCTCATCCCTACGGACCCTACCAATGACGCGTTCACTGTATACTAGTACCGAGGTGGGCACATGCCGGTCAAATTGCTATATAAATCCCTACCTGATGAAATCTCTCTCCCCGACTCATCTCAGCACACACTACTAGTCTCTCCCCCTTGTGCAACATGGAGCTTCCAGTCCCCCCCGGTATCGTCTTCCTCTTCAAGAATGCTCGGCGACTGCTCCTTCCACCTGCTTTAGCCTTTTGTGCAATCAAGATCTTGGACGCTGTATTCCATATGCACATGCCAACTTGGCTCCATGTCCCTCTTTACATGGCTTCGTTTCCTTTCGTCCTGGCCTGTAAGATTGTATGTGCAGACTTGCGCGACAAGTACCAAGTTGCGATGCGTGGCGCCACTTCCCAAGCGCCTCGAGTACCCAGCAAGTGGCCGGGTGGTCTGGATTTACTGCTCGAGAGCATGGAAAACTTCCGCAATGGGTACATGGGTATGTGTGGAATATCTGTAATCGACTGATTCGTTCACCGTTTCTCAGGCGAGGTGGTCGAGAAGCAATGCAAAGACCTTGGGAACACTATATCCCTGAGAATTCTGTGGGAAAATAGGGTGAGTTTCCCTTTGATAGGGGCTAAATTACTCATCGCTTACGAGACTCGTAGATTTTTACCAGCGAACCTGAGCATATCAAGGCAAGTTCACCTAATCACCCATCTGAAACACTCTTTCTCAGATCGACTTTTCCAGGCGATACTCGCAACCCAATTCAATTCTTTTGCCAAAGGTCAGTTGTTCGTCGGACTTGAGTTGGTCTGTCTAACAGGCCATCACAGGACCGATATTCTATGATAGCGCACACTCACTCCTAGGAACCGGGGTCTTTAATTCTGATGGTAAGGGCTTTTTTAAAAATCTCGTTCAATGTGATATTGATCGGTATTGTATAGGGGACATTTGGAAGTATGTCAACAAGTGTCATAGATGTGATTATTCATTGAAATCTACTGATAAACTAGGTTCCATCGCTCGATGACTCGGCCGTTCTTCAGCAGGGACCGAATAACCGATTTCGAGATATTTGAAAAGCACGCTGATGATGCCATAGGGCAACTGAAAACGAGGTTGAGGCAGGGTTATCCGGCCGATTTCCAGGTAAACGCTATTCCTATATCCCACCGCGAGGCTCATTTTTCTCCGATTTAGGATATGATATCTCGATTTACTCTGGACTCTGCGACGGATTTCTTGTTTGGGAAAGATGTCTGCTCTCTGTCTGCTGGGCTCGTTTATCCCCCCAATACACCATTTGCCACGAACGTCGCATTCCAGAACCACCCTGCCAACAGATTTGCCCAGGCGTTCCTCGAAGCACAATTAGCGACTTCATATCGAGGACGTTTCGGGACATACTGGAGATTGTTTGAGTTTTGGAGTGATCGCGTCAAGAAGCACATGCATGTTTGTAACGAGTTCATCGACCCCATCCTGGAAGAAGCACTGTCGAAGAAGAAGGCGTTGAAAGAGGCTGGGTTGGTTTCTGAAAAAAATGAGGAGGTCTCGGAAGGCGAAACATTGCTTGATCATCTCGTTAACTACACAGGTGGTGAGTTCGTCACTGTCACGCGCGGTTTCGTGTATTTATATTTGTCTGGCCTGCAGATCTTGCTGTAATCAGGGACGAAATCTTGAATATCATGATCGCAGGGCGAGACACGGTGAGTTTACATTTCTCAGATAGATTACTCATCGCCCAACGTATTATCCTTTCATAATAGACCGCTGGAACTTTGACGTGTGTCGTGTGGATGTTGTCTCAGCATCCCAGTGTATTCCGCAAACTTCGCCAGGAAATCTTAACGGTAGTTGGTGGCTCGAGGAGTCCCACTTCGGATGATTTTCGAGAGATGAAATACTTGAGGGCTGTTATAAATGGTATGTTAAATCGAACAAAAAGTCAAGTCATTGGCTCACATTCGATGAAGAAACCTTGCGGTTGTATCCTCCTGTGTACGTTTCTGTTTGCTTTCATAACGGAATATATTTACTAATTTGTCTTTTATCCAGTCCCTTTAATGGAAGGTGCGGTTAACTATGTATCGTGCGGTAGCGATAATTTAGTAGTCGTGCATTATAGGATGAGTACCGAAGCAGTGGTGTTGCCTGCTGCCAAAGCAGGAACAGGGCAGCCGATTTATGTTCCTGCAAAGACACGGTAGGCAAGCCAATGTCGACCACTTGCGATTCTGAGACAGGATTATTCAGGACACTCTATTCAGTCTTTCTCATGCACCGAAGGAAAGATCTATGGGGGCCAGATGGTGAGGATGCTATCCTCTTACTTTAATGGTGCTAACTTGTGCCTCTCATAGCCGAAGAATTTGATCCAGATCGGTTCCTCGATGAACGTCTGCATAAGTACTTGACACCCAACCCATTCATCTTTGTTCCCTTCAATGCCGGCCCGAGGATCTGCCTGGGCCAACAGGTAGATATCGTACTTCCCAGTTTATCATCCTCTGATTAACACTTCTGTAGTTTGCCTACAACGAGGTCTCTTATTTCCTCGTTCGCCTACTTCAAGTGTTCTCTTCTGTTTCCCTTGCGGAAGACGTGCAGACGCTCGCACCTGCTAGCTGGGCAAAAGCTCCTGGCAGGAAAGGCGTGGAGAAGGCGATCATCCGGGGACATCTTACCATGTATGTCCATGTAAGTGTTCCGAAGCAAAGAATTGGTGATTGCTTCGACTAACAATTTGGGTCGGTTTAGGATGGTTTGTGGGTTAGGATGGAGGAGGCGAGTCATACCGAGAATGTCTGACTTTGAGAGTGATCGGATGATCGAATATGATCGAACCATTTGTTTAACTATTACACGTATAATATTTAATGCTTCCGGTAAATGAGGTCGATGTCTACTCTTGTTACTTGTACGACTGAAGTCATGGTAGTTTGCTTGCTGATACTTATTCCAAAGCATTTTACTGCAAATTTTCTCCCCAGGAAAAGAGTGTTAGAACATGCAGGGGTCTCTGGTGCTACACATAAAGTGACACTGGCCGGCATGTAGTGTGACGCTAATGAAGTACAGAAAAACTTCCTAGTACTGGCGCCAAATGCGCCACTTTATGTATGTAGATGTCATTACATAATTGTTATTTATGCTTGGCAGGGACAGCCGGGCCGTACTGGTTAGTAACTTCAAATTGGAAGTTCACTGATACCCTCGTCATTTCTTTGCGCAAGTTGAGTCATACATTCATGAAACTAAACTTGCAGTCTCGAAGGCGACGAAATAATTTTGTTAGCCATGAGGACTAAGCAGCCTGGCGGCTAGCTTACTTACCTCCTCGTCGGAGTAACTGTCAGGTACCAACTTCATTTAAAGTAGTGGCGACTCCGACTCGACCCTAGGATATCTACGTAATGCAGCCGCCGCTAAATGCACATGCGACACTTGAAAAGACCGTGTCGGTGACTCTCTGGGGCCTTTTCCAGTTCTCATGACCAGAGTGCGATTGGTACTACCCCCTGGGCTCGTTGCCTTGGTACGACTTCTCCCCAAACTACTCTTATTGCCAGTGGTGTACATTACCCTACGTCAAGTTCATGAGGCGCTCCTCGGAGGACCTGCAGAATCAGGGTGGTTTAGCGTTTCTGCATTTTTTTTGACCCTGCCAGCCACGTTTACAGCGGGTATCCTTTATACTCGAATCAGAGACCACAGACAAGCGGTTCGCCATGGTGCGGTCATGCCCCCAGCGATCAAATCCCGCTGGCCTGGTGCAGTCGACAAACTTGCGAAGGTGGTTCAAAATACTCGCCAAGGCTATCTAGGTACGACTCACCTTGGCATTTCCTGCTGCTGCACCCCTGATGACACGGGCGCGTTTGTATTGTTCGACTGCGCTGACGCGAACTCTTTTAGCTGAATATGCCCAAAGCGAATGTGATGAATTGGGGAACACGATCAATTTTCGGATGTTATTCGAAAACAGGGTGAGCCTCCTTTTCAGAATTTTTTTTGTCTACGTCTTTCTGTGGGATACAGTAGACTTTGTATTTTCGTGGAAAAACACATGAATGTCCGGCTTCGTGAATGCCTTGGATCCCCCTGATCCTCACGCTTTTACATGATACTCTTTTGCTTTCTGATCGTTGCTCACACTTTTTTTATACGAGCTGAAGCTGAGCTGATATCAATTCTTAGATTTTCACAACAGAGCCCGAATACATCAAGGTGAGTAGAGTCCGCCATGATTCAGTGCATATCACGCAACGTTTGCGCCGTAAATCCGCAGGCAATTCTCGTCAAGAACTTTTCTTCGTTTGTCAAAGGTGAGGACTTTTATCAACGATTTTCTATACACGCTAAATGTACTTGTAAAGGACCCCTTTTCCATGAAAAATTTGAATCTTTGTTGGGAACTGGCGTTTTCAACTCGGATGGTGAGTGTTGTGTTCTGAACGGATGTGATTGTGATTCTCTTTGACCTAATTACTCTTACAGCTGATGTCTGGAAGTATGCATCATACGCATTGACTGGGTCGTCTCATAGACTGACATGATAATATTTTTTTCTTTGGAGATTTCATCGTACGATGGCCCGCCCGTTCTTTAGCAAGGATCGCATCAGTGATTTCGACATATTCGAGAAATATTCCAAAGACGCCATCGATCAAATGAAAATCCGCCTGCGTGAAGGTTACCCCGTCGACTTTCAAGACGTGGTGGGACGTTTCACGCTCGATTCTGCCACCGATTTTCTCTTTGGGACCAACGTGCGCTCGCTCTCTGCAGGCATTCTCTACCCACCATCGTCCCCCCTGTCCAATGATCATGTGTTCCTGAACCACCCGTCAAATCGGTTTCTTAATGCGTTCACAGAATCGCTGATTGTCACGGCACAACGTGGCAGTTATGGCAATTCCTGGCATTTTTTCGAATTTTGGCGAGACGAGGTCGCGAAACACATGAAGATCTGCTCTGAGTTCATACAACCAATTGTTGCGGATGCGATTGCGAAGAAGCACAAACAAGGGCAGCCGGACCTGCGTGTCAAGGGGGACATCGCAAGGGAAGTCAAAGAGGGCGAGACGTTCTTAGAGCACTTAGTGAATCACACCGAAGGTTTGTGCTCGTTTCTGTGCATAAGTGGCGATTTTGGTATACTGATATGGGGTTTTTAGATGAAACAATCATCAAAGATGAAACGATGAACATCATGATAGCTGGCAGGGATACGGTAAGTCAGCTTTCGTAGGAACCTGGGCAAATCATCCGTTGACTAGTGATTCCTGTGTGCACTACAGACTGCATCTACCCTCACCTTTGCTGTTTACATGCTTTCTCAGCATCCCGATGTCCTAGCGAGGTTGCGGGAGGAGATCATAACCAACGTGGGAGTCTCGAGACGCCCGACACATACTGATATGAAGGAGTTGAAGTATTTGAGGGCATTTATCAATGGTATGCCGTTTTCCATAATCATGTCCACAAAGACATGCATTTATCTGGTTATTCAGAGGTCCTCCGACTCTATCCACCTGTGTAAGATTTACAGTTTCTCATGAGTGGCAATTAACTGATGTGATCGCAGACCCTTTAATGCCAGGTATGTACAAACCACTCATTTTTATCCTTGATGCTTACTGATCTACTGGAAGGTTGTGTTCTGAAGGGCAGGTTTGGCCAGCACTGAACGGCAAACAACCATTTTACATACCTCCAAATATCTCGTGAGCTGCAGCTGACCTTTCCCTCTTTTCTTATCTGACCTGATTCGTAGAACTGTTTACTCTGTTTTCATGATGCACCGTAGGAAAGATCTATGGGGTCCTGATGGTGAGCGTTAAAGACCTGTCAACTTAATTACAGACGCATCTTTTTCCCTTCTTCAGCTGAACTTTTTGATCCCGATCGCTTCCTTGATGCACGTCTTCACAAGTACCTGACGCCAAATCCATTTATCTTTTTGCCTTTCAACGCGGGTCCTCGGATTTGCCTTGGTCAACAGGTATGCTGTACTGGGGGATGTGTTATTTAATTCTCACCCATGTGCGCATCCAGTTTGCATACCACGAGGCGTCGTACTTCCTCATTCGGCTGCTGCAATCGATCGATGCTATCACGCTCGATATGAATGTGCAGCAAATCCCTCCAGCAGACTGGGCTAAGGCCGAGGGACGAAAAGCATTAGAGAAGGTTCTCATGAGAGCGCACTTGACCATGTTTGTCCAGGTATGAGGGCAATGCATGTAGCGGCCTTAAATATATTGCTAAAATATCACAGGGTGGTCTGTGGGTGAGGATGAAGGAAGCCGAGCCCGCCGAACATGATGATGCCTAAGGTGTTTCCTTTTTTATGTTCAGTGTAACTACCACTGTGGTATTGACGTTCTGATTCGTTGTCCAGTTTCGGACACTTACTAGAAGAAATGCGCCTAATCAGGCCTGCGACGCTTGCGTGGTGGCGTGTAGAGCAAACTAATCCATAGACTGTTATTTTTCTCAATATCACTTTGCGTTTAAGTATCTTCTCTTGCCATGAGTATTCCTTTCGTGATATGGAAGATAAGCACCTTTCTGATTTTCTCTGATTTGAACGCTTCGCTGGCTTTAGAAGCTAGGCCTGCCACAAGGCTCGCAATTCCTGTCAAGGCAAACGACGAGCTCTATCCAGGTTCGGGTGCGAATTTGAAGGCTAAGAAGTCACGTTGCTTGGGGTCACCGGAGTTTGCCGTGCCACCTGAGTGCGACCCCACCTGCAAAACTTTTGTATTCTGCTAATGTGTCTGCCGTCTGCAGGCGGTATTTCCGAGTTGTAAGAAGTTGCTGCTGTTGCAGCGAGAGGCTCAGCGAGCCTGATGGACGGGAAGTTAGGCCGTGTGGTTCAATTGGAATTATTTCAGAATATACATAGCTTCTCGGGACTAGGACTAAACAGGTAGGTTTGTGTAAGTTTCTTGACACTGCCAGGCAGCGTGGTTGAACTTAAAGTTCTTCCAGCCGAATAGCCCAAACTACACGCGTGATCGAACCACATGCTGTACATATCTGGGACGGAGTTTATGTACCGCATATTGTCCGCATATTGAACCTATAAAAATAGCACGCTATGGAATAAATAATATATCAAGTTAGGTTCACCATGTCTCCCGGCCAATATAGAATAGATACCAAGCGAATATTGAAGTAATACACGGGACATACTTGGCACATATGTATGGAACATATGTGTATTACATATACTAGATTTATGCATTCTATACGTTGCCAGACATATGTGGCAGATATCTGACAGATATCTGATGAGTACTGGGTACACACAGTAATTTCAATGTTCAATTATGTTTGTCAAACCAGATAACTGTCATTGGGAATGCAATAAAATTAAAGCAGCTGATACATGAAGGTCAGATTGGAGGAATAGCAGGACACTAAACAAAAAAGGTGGTAGCAAAGTGCCAAACTACCTAACCCAGCCCTCCTCTCAATGAACCCTTGCCACTCAGGGCACTCAGTAATACTCTCGAGGACAGCAGCCATCAGGGAATTCATGTAAATCCATCATGAAACCGTCCGAGGATGTCTTTTGAGGTCCAACAACAAAACACTGCATCCTAGAAAATGTGAGTTTCAGGTTAGAATGGAACAAGCCTTGGAAAACTCACCTTCAGTGGATTAGTTATTGAGTACTGGATGTATGCTGGGAGATGAACAACGAAATGGAATTTGGGTTTGCCAATTGGCACGAGCACAGCTGTTGCGACGCCGCGTGAAGTTCAAGTTGAGAAAGTTGACATGTAATTTCTGTCGGAATCTGAAATCACGTGCACAGTTGGACTTAGCGCACAATCGAACAAAGTCCCTGAGGTTGCGAGACATGTACCATGTATGTCCTTAGTACCAGGTACATATGTCTCACATATGTGGACAATATGGCCAGAATATTACGCTCAGTTATTCCGGCAATGTATGGTGAACCTATCCCAGATATGGACAGGGACGTATAAGCCCTCATATGGACTCAATACGTTACGAATACTCAACCAATATACTTTGTCACACGTGTCTAAAATAAGTCCATCCCTTTGTGTTTTATATAAAAATTCAATTTATGCACCCCATGTAAGCGACATATGTGACAAGGATGTAACAGATATCGCCAAGGGAAAAATAGCACGTTATGTATAGCTTATAAAGTTCAAACGGCGGTGTAGAGTTGGTGATTATTCTTCCAACTCCCGCTCGACCATGGTGCGATTAGAACTACCACCTATCCTGGTCGCCCTGGTGCGACTTCTCCCCACGCTGCTCTCCCCACCGGTCTTGGTATACGCTAGCTTCAAACTGTACGAGGAGTCCCTCGGAGGACATGTTATGTCATGGTGGCCGAGAATGCTGGCGTGCCTGTTGGCCCCGCCACTCATCTTTGTCGCGAATGTAGTATATGTCCAGTCTAGGGATCACAGAGAGGCGGCCGCCCGCGGGGCAGTCATGCCTCCGACGGTAAAGTCTCGCTGGCCTGGCGCAGTGGACAAGCTTGCAAAGCTCGTACGGAGCTTAAGTCATGGATATCTGGGTACGTCGACAACATTTCAGTTATGCATGCATCTGAAATTCGATCTACATTAGCTGAATGTCTCAGAGAGGAATGCAACGAATTGGGGAACACGATCAACTTCCGGTTGTTGTATGAAAATAGGGCAAGTACCTTTTACTTTCTAGACGCTCGCCAACCCCGTTCTCCCTTTCATATGATTTTGTTGGTTCCTTACAGATTTTTACGACGGAGCCAGAATATGTCAAGGTCGGCCCTCATTATTACCTACGTAAATCACGTTGGAAATTCCGAGCAGGCAATACTTGTGACGCAATTTTCTTCGTTCATCAAAGGTGAGGAACACATCGACGTTTCGATATTCCAGCTGAATTTTTCAAGGACCTATCTTTCATGACCAGTTCAGTTCCCTTTTGGGTACCGGTGTATTCAATTCGGATGGTACGACGACGACTTCTTCCAAATTCTGATTGACCCATCATTTATACAGCTGACGTTTGGAAGTATGCGTGGTCCCTATTGACAGGGTGTCGTCATGCTGACAAGCCCATTTTTCGAGATTCCATCGTTCGATGACCCGTCCGTTCTTTACCAAGGACCGTATCAGCGACTTTGACATTTTTGAAAGACATGCCGAGGATGCGATTCGTCAAATGAAAAATCGCATACGCGAAGGATATCCCGTCGACTTTCAAGATGTAGCGGGGCGATTTACGCTCGACTCTGCAACTGAGTTTCTCTTTGGAACCGACGTCCGTTCTCTCTCGCCTGGCATCGTCTACCCTCCGTCGTCTCCACTGTCTAAAGACCCTGTATTTCTGAACCATCCAGCAAATCGGTTTTCTCTTGCGTTTATGGAATCACAGAGTGCCGCTGCATGTCGTGGCTATTATGGTGCATCTTGGCGCATTGCAGAGGCAGCAGAGTATTGGCAAGACCAGGTCAAGAAGCACATGAAAGTCTGCGCTGAGTTCATTGATCCTATAGTCACGAATGCGATAGCGAAGAAGCAGGAAAGGGGACGATTGGAGCCGGATGCTCAGAAGAATGTTGCAGTAGAGGTCAAAGAGGGCGAGTCACTGTTGGAGCATCTGGTGAATTATACAGAAGGTCTAGGTTTTATTCCTTAAAGAGCAAAGGGCTCTGACGTGCAGGTTCTCTTAGATCAAACAGTAATCAAGGATGAAGCTCTGAACATTATGATCGCCGGCAGGGACACGGTGAGCCTAAATCTACGTGAACCTGAGTTAACCTGACCATCATACCTTTTCTTTTCGCGTATATTTTAGACTGCTACCACACTCACGTGTGCTATATATATGCTCTCTCAGCACCCTGACGTCCACGTACGATTGCGAGAGGAGATAATTTCTGAAATGGGTATCTCGAGACGACCAACACATGATGACTTGAAGAAGATGAAGTATCTAAGAGCGTTTATCAATGGTACGTAACAGATGAATGATTACTTGGGAGGCATGTGCACTCATTTCCCCCATAACATCAGAGGTTCTACGACTCTATCCGTCTGTGTATGTTTCATGATCTTTTCGAAGGAATAAGGGATCTGAAGTCTTTTCGTTGCGAATCTCGTAGCCCCTATAATATAAGGTAAGTTACTCTACTACCGTCACCTAAGAGGCTAACCGCTATATAGGTCGACCAATGAGCCAGTAGTTTGGCCAGCATTGAGTGGCGGAAAACCTTTGTATATCCCTCAAAATACAGTGCAAGTCCTTTTTGTCGCTCTTCTTTTCTATTCTATCTTAACTCGGTTCAAAGGACCATCTACTCCGTTTTCCTGATGCACCAAAGGAAAGATTTGTGGGGGCCTGATGGTAGGCAGTTTTATATAAATTGACAGCATATTAGTCCTTTTAACCTTGTTCATCTTTTCCAAGCGGACATTTTTGATCCGGATCGATTCCTCGACGAACGTCTTCACAAATATCTCACACCGAATCCGTTCATATTTTTGCCTTTCAATGCGGGTCCTCGTATTTGCCTTGGTCAGCAGGTATGGGCTATGATCAGAATCACCAAGGCAACTTCGATTGACTCGTAAATATCCTTTTTTCATGGGCCCAGTTTGCATATCATGAAGTCTCGTATTTCCTCATTCGGCTATTGCAGTCAATTGATGCCATCTCGCTTGACACGGAGACGCAACAGATGGCTCCGGTAGAGTGGGCCAATGCCGATGGACGCAAAGCGCTTGAGAAAGTTGTACTGAAATCACACTTTACCATGTATATCGAGGTACGACGAATTCGTTTGGATGATAGTAATTATGTGGCTGAATCTATCCTAGGGTGGTTTATGGATCAAGATGAAGGAAGTCGAAACTATAGGATCTAGTGATATCTAAGTGTTACCAAGCTATCTACGGTGTTCTGTTGGTACACCTGCTGTTGTACCATGATGTTTCTTATCCAATTCATCTTTTGAGACGTTGTGGTAACCGGCATGTAACACTCAATCTTCGTGTATGGTTAGTCCCCGAAATCCGCAAGTAGGATGGATAATCAGTGGTGGGGTCGAATTGGCAGCCGCGGTGGCGAGAACATTCCTGGTAACCAGTGCGAGGAAGCGTGGGAGACTCAATGTCCGAGTCACATCCAACGTTTCAGCTTAGAATAAGTTGAACATAACTTCAAGTTCTCCATGGTACAGTTGGCATTACCACCTGGTTTGGTTGCCCTGGTGCGACTTCTTCCTAAACTGTTCGTCCCACCGGTCGCGGTATACACAAGTTTTACGCTGTACGGGAAACTTTTCGGAGGGCATGCTATATCATGTTGGCTGAGAGTGCCGGCATGCTTGTTGGCCCTGCCGCTCACCTTTGCGGCAAACGTGGTATATGCCCGTGTCAGGGATCACAGGAACGCGGCCGCCCGCGGGGCAGTCATGCCCCCGGCCATAAAATCTCACTGGCCTGGTGCATTAGACAAACTTGCAAAGCTCGTATGGAACTTCAGCCATGGCTATCTAGGTAGGTAGTAGATCGCACGTCATCCATTCGATGTGAGATTGGATTGCACGTGTGGTGTTGAATACTAACTCTCGACTTGTCTTACTAGCTGAATATGCCGAAGATGAATGCGACGAATTGGGGAACACGTTCAATTTCCGACTGCTGTACGAAAATAGGGCAAGTACTTAGCGCGTGAAATGCTCTTCGTTTTCGTACGATCTAATTATCGTGTCTTGTAGATTTTAACGATGGAACCTGAGTATGTCAAGGTCAGCTCGCGTTTTCAGCCACATATATAATACTGACGCCTGAATTATTGTCAATATACAGGCAATTCTTGCGACACAGTTTTCTTCCTTTATCAAAGGTAGCGAACTATGGATCACGTTGGAATGACAGATTAATAAATGAACCCATAGGCCCCATTTTTCAAGACCAGTTCAATTCTCTTTTGGGAACCGGCGTTTTCAATTCAGATGGTAGGAGCTATTTGTTTTCCGAGCGGACATCGCATTCTCATTGGCCCTTTGTACAGCCGATGTTTGGAAGTATGCGTACCCACCATTGGTTTAGCGTTTCAACACTGACAAGCACTGTTTTTCGAGGTTTCATCGTTCGATGACCCGTCCGTTCTTTAGCAGGGACCGTATCAGCGACTTTGATATTTTTGAAACATACACCGAGGAAGCGATTCGTCAAATGAAAATTCGCCTGCGCGAAGGATATCCCGTCGATTTTCAAGATGTAGCCGGACGGTTCACGTTGGATTCCGCGACCAAATTTCTCTTTGGAACCGACGTTCGTTCTCTCTCACCTGGCATCGTCTACCCGCCGTCGTCCCCGCTGTCCAAGGACGACGCGTTCCGGAACCATCCATCGAATCAGTTTGTCCGTGCATTTATGGAATCGCAGAGTGCCGCTGTCGAGCGTGTCAACTATGGTTCGTCTTGGCGTCTTTTCGAGTTTTGGCAAGATCAAGTCAAGAAGCGGATGAAAATCTGCTTCGAGTTCATTGACCCTATTGTCGCGGACGCCATAACGAAGAAACATGAACAGAAACGCTTGGGTCTGGATGTCACGATGGATGCGGGGAAGGTCGAAGAAGGCGAGACGCTGTTGGAGCATTTGGTGAATTATACCGAAGGTTTGTGGCATTTTTTTGCAGGGAAGGGTGTCTCATCTCCAAAAATTTCAGATCATGTACTTATTAGGGATGAGGCCTTGAATATTATGATTGCTGGCAGGGATACGGTGAGCAAGATTTCACGTATAGACAGGTGGTCCTGAACATTGTTAACCCCATGCATTTGAATCGTTTGTGCTCACATATGTAGACTGGTGCCGCACTCACTTCCGCTGTCTACATGCTCTCGCAGCACCCCGAGGTCCATGCACGGTTGCGGGAGGAGATCATTGCCAAAATTGGCGTCTCCAAACGGCCGACACAAGAGGATATAAGGGACATGAAGTATCTGAAGGCGTTTATTAATGGTGCGACTCACGACTGTATTACAAGGCGTGTATATTTATCTCTATCGTCAGAGGTCCTTCGACTCTATCCACCCGTGTACGTTTCCTAATTTTTTTGAAAGGAAACATAATTCTGACATGTTCGGACATAGTCCCAACGACATCAGGTTAGGATACGCGTCATTACACCTGCTTCGTTTCCTTTTCCTGACTACCTCGCAGGTTGTGTAACGAACCACAGGTTTGGCCGGTACTGAATGGCGGAAAACCTTTTTATATTCCCCCGAACACGATGCAAGTCCATTCTGACCTCTCCAGCCATTTCGTCTCATCCTAGTTCACAGGGTCCTGTACTCGGTTTTTCTGATGCAACGTAGGAAAGACTTGTGGGGACCCGACGGTAAGCACGTTTCTTTGAAAAAAATAAGGGGGGCGGCCATCTGACCTCTCGCATGGCTCGTTTTTCTTTAAGCGGACTTATTTGATCCGGATCGGTTCCTTGATGAACGTCTTTACAAGTATCTCATACCGAATCCGTTCATCTTTTTGCCTTTCAATGCGGGCCCTCGTATCTGCCTTGGTCAACAGGTACGGACTACGATTTTGAATCACCGGACAGTTGATTGAACTCTTATATTCTTTGACCAGTTTGCGTACCACGAAATCTCGTATTTCCTGATCCGGTTGCTGCAGTCGATCGATGCCATATCGCTCGACACAGAGATACAGCAGATGCCTCCGGCCGAATGGGCGAACGCAAAAGGACGCAAAGCGCTAGAGAAAGTCCTGCTGAGGTCGCACTTCACCATGTATATCGAGGTATGCGCATTTGTTGCCTCGGACGACGGACGGACGTGCTCAAAGCGATCATGTCGTAGGGCGGTCTATGGGTGAGGATGAAAGAAGCCGACTGATCACCTAAACGTCCTCGATAACTAATCGTAACGAAAATGGATATCCCCTCTTACAAACGTGCCGGTATGACAGACTTGACCGTGACGTTCGTCTAAAAGGAGACTCGGTTCGACACCGTGTGGGCTTCAAGACGCTGCCCGGGGTGTTCACGACGGCACGATTCCTCTGTCCGGTCGCATAAACGTGATGAGCATCGTCGATGCGGTCCAGAACGCGATCCGATCACCGGCGAGAGCTTTCAACTCGGTCAAAAAGGCAACGCGTTTGCAGCCCATCTCGTTGATTATAAGAAAGGATCACATCTCGGGTCGGACGCGTCGATACAAGTGTGTATGAGTGACGTGCGCGTGAAGTATCAATCAAAGATGGGCCCCGGTGCTGGCTCTCTACCGCGGACGATGTGTGATCCGAATCAGAGATGCTAATGATGGACAGTTGGCACTATGAATCCGCTCAACAGCGGGCGTGATATCGCCGGATAAATATGTTGATCATGCTTCGGACGAGGCTGCGGCCGCAGTCACGCGAACCTCGCGCAGTAAACCGGCCGCAGAAAAATGCACCGGCTGATGCGGCGGCGAAGTGAAATCAAGATTTTCCTAGTATCGATCGGAGATCTAACAATATTGTTTTGTACCTCGTGAGCGCTGATAGCAGCACGAACCCGGTCCTCATGTCGCTCAAGCAATTAGGTATGTGAATAGATTATCGTCGATGAAGAAATAAATGGTGGAGGGGGCACGTCCGCGCCCAGTGACTCCCTCTCGTCTATGCCACTCCGTTGGGCGCCGTCTTTGGATTCCACGGACCCGCATCGCTCAACGAACACCCGCCCTCGCACTTACATAGCCCACCAAACTCGACCGGCAGATTCTCGGCCGGAATCTGCGACAACAACTGTTCCTTGGTTTGTGCGGCGCCGGTCACGATGTTGATCTTGGCCACCGTCACTTCGTCCAACCATGGCTTGACGATGGACCACACGGCCGAAAACGCCCAAGGCGCATTGATGATGTAAAATTTGCCCATGCACTCGGGGTAGCGGTCCTGCCCGATCCCTGCCGCCTGGAAGACGTAATCCTTGACGCGATAAAACTGGGTGACGGACACGCCTGCGAGGTCAAGGATCGTGCACGACGTTTCGACGGGATGTCCGACCGCCTTGGAGCATGCGGGCAGACGCTCGATGAGGAACTTTTCGTATTCAAGGACGAGGCGCTTCACTTGGCGATCTTGGGTCGTGACCGCGTTGATGGCGCCGACGTCGACCTTGCCAAGACGTTGGATGTAGACGGGCCGTCCGTCCTGCACGCGAACGCATTTCAGCATCCGTGGACGCGTCGCTGCAAGTAAGCAACGTAGACCTACTTTGTCCATCTTGTGATAGTATTGCGGGTAGTACTTGTCCACCAACTCCTTTTCCGTGAATTGGAAGTTCCTGAAAAAAGGCAAGGGATCGGGGTCGGCATGGACGTTCTGAAAGGAAGCACGGGGGCGAACCGTACTTTACGATATCGTCGACGTCCAGGTCTTTTCGCCACTGTTCTGCAGATAACAACATCGTCTTGGTCTTTGCAACGTCGAACCTGCGTGCACGCAAGAATCTATGTAGGGGAGAAAAAAAAGGGGGGGAAGAGTCAGCATTGATTCCGAGAATGCGCGGTGCACGCAGTACATGGCCATCATCGGCATCGATCGCATCCACGTTGGAGCAAAAGTGCGACGGATGGACTGCGCGGACGGAACATACCTGAGGAGCGTTGCATCGTCCATCCTCTCCGGGACGAAATGGCCCTCTTCCTTGAGCTGCCGTTTAAGAGTATCAAGGGCATGCTGCTGAGCGGGGGTGAGATTTCCGAGACGGCCTGGCAATGGTTTGTAGTTTGGATCTGTGATGCCCTCTGGGAGTGGGCTGACGCTGGCTGGCTCAAGGTGGGACATTTGGATGTGTTGTGTGTCGTGACGGTTGGATGGAGAAATGGGCAACAGGGCAAGGCGTGGTTATTTAAGACTCCATTGGGTTCTACATGGAACTCTGGTGGCACGCGCCACGCATTCTCCACACACACACACACAAAATCGCATCATTAAGTGTTTCCAAAGCCCAGACCCACGAGTTGAGTCGCGGATCTAATGCGATGGGGCTTGGAGATCCAGATACTACTAGTACACGATGCGGGCTCGTCGAACACAGATACAAGCAAACATCGTCTCAGCAACGCAGGTTGAAATGCAACGAGCAGAAATGCGACCGGAAATGAACGGGGACCATTGTCGTAAAATCGCAACCAACCGGATCCAAGAGAGGCAGGTGATATTACATTTTTGGGGGGAGGAATGTCCGGTGACTATACAATGTCCCAGAGTTCCTCGAGTGCACAACAAAACTTGGAAAATGGTGACATGAATGACTTCCCAGAAAAGGTGAGGCCGACGTACCTTGCTGCAGGCAACCGATGCGCTCAATGGATACTCACTGATACTGATCTTTTCATCTACGACGTGATCGGCAAAGTCGTCCCGACCGCGGGCCATTGCGCCGACAAAGACGGCGATGGAGTGCGTCTCTGGCAGGGTGGGCAAGTACTTTGACAATCGGACGGTCTGAGCGTCGCCCGATAACGCTAAAGAGGACGTCAATCACGTGTCGGCCGATGGAAATTGGACTTGCTTAGTTTGATCGTGTTGACAGGGAGATGGTCGGTGACGGGGTTCTAATTGCGATTCTTAGCGACGGAAAGGAGCGGTATGCACCGAGATGAACAAACCTTGATCACTTTAAGCAACTTTTCGGGGCCGTTGACACCCCGGATCGAGAGCTTGTGAAGGAGTTGGACTGAAACAGACTGAGCTAGACACCGCAAGACAGACAGGACGACGTGCCCATCAAGCCGCTAAACCGCTTGAACGTGCGCGGTATCCTGACGTGGGGGTTGACCTCGATGAGGACGCCTTTCGCGGTGTGAATGTAAACCTGGAGTAAGCCCGCCTTGTTGAGAGGTGAGTCGAGCAGCGTCAATAGACACTGGCTGCGGTTAGACAGAGGCAGGACGGATGTGAGCGGGGGGCACCTGATGTGTGATGTCGGGACGAGCGTCGGCGATGTCTCTGCCGGTCTTTGCGAGGATACCTTGATGGTCATCGCAGTTCAAGAGAGTGTACTTGACCTCGCCCTCTTTTGCACCCTTAGCTTTTGCGCCGCTGGTGACCCTGTATGCCTCCAGGCAGGCCTGCTCCAGAACGACAAACAGTCGTCGTTGGGATGAAGCGATACCGCCCTTGGGGACATGAGCCTGTACGGGGAGCATGGAAGGGTTGGCTGGGCGGGGGAGCGGGTTGGCGGTCATTTTTCGAGATTTTGATGCGGGGAGGGGACGAGTGGGGCGTTGCGGGCTGGAGGTGGATGAAGGTAGCTCGGCAGCTACGTCAATCTGCATGGACTCGCGTTCGGAGCGATCCGAGTCGGAGGGAGAGTTGGCCCTGCGACGCTGGAGGGGCCGCTCATCGACGGGGGTGGATTTCGGGCGTGGAGGGGGCGTCAGTTCGACGTCCGAGTCGTCTTCGGACTTTGAGGTCCGAACGCGATCGAGGGCGGGGGCGGCGGTGGAGCCCGAGTGACGGCGGCGGCGGGCGGGGAAAACGTCGGGCGCGACGAGGGCGGAGACCATGACGGTGCAAAGCAAAGGAGCGACAAACTTAAGAGGTCTTTGAAGAAGAAAAAAAAATGAAGTGACTCAAAACAAATCCGATAATCAAGTGTGAATTTTACTAAGTTATGTATTACTAGGCCCCGATGGACTTTATCGCGACAGAACTTACGACGAGATTGTCAACCAACGCCCTTTCTTCGCCAGTGACAGCCTCTTGCTCCAGCTTGTAGTGCTGAAATCATCGTTGAGCGCGGCTAGGAAAAAGGGACGAGGGGCCCACTTTGATGACCGTCTGCCAGTCGGTGATCTGAGACACGTTGGCGAGCAGATCGAGCTCGCCGTCGACGACATCGCGCATGCGGTCGAGCACGTCTGGCTTCTCCCACGAAGCGACGTGCATCACGATCAGATCCGTCGTCCTGTCCGAGACACCGTACCGCCTCAGCGCCTCCGTGATCTGGCGAGACCATCAGGCGTGTTGGGCAGGACACGCGCACGACGCACGTTGTTGGTCGGGTCGAGATTCCAGATGATCTCCGAGTGCAGCGTACGCGTCCTCATCGTCTTTTCCGACTCTGCGAAGAGCGCCTGCACAGCGGCGGTCTGCACATGCAGCGGACTCGTAATCTGACCGGGCGTCCGTCAGCAGAGCGATACCAGGCCGCGTGCACTGACCAGCCTGGCGTTGATGAACGCAAAGTTGACCGCGTCGCGCTCCCTGTCGCCCTCGTCGCCGCGCATCGACGCCGCCTTGACGATCCGCGCTCGGATGGCCCCTGCGTTCTTGACGTTCTTGAACTTGGCGGCGAATACGACGGGGTGGGCGAATTGTGGGTAGCGGTACACTTCGAGTAGCTCCATCTCGTAGTGATCTAAGCCACACTTTGTTTACATTCGACTCTCATGTGGCTTTCCTTACTTTCCCTTCTCCCCCTCATCTCCCTCGTCGCCGCCGTGCCAACCGCCGCCTCCAACGTCCTGACACCCCAAAACTTCAAGCCGACCATCGCTGAAGGCATTTGGTGCGTCTCGGCTGCATACGTGGCCCTCGTCTGACCTCGGCCCTGCAGGTTCGTCGAGCACTTTTCACCTTACTGTCCCCACTGTCGCCACTTTGAACCTACCTGGAATGACGTCGTCGCCCACTTTGAGAGCATGCCAGACCCCGGCGTGCGTCTCGCTCAGGTCAACTGCGCTCTCAACGGTGGTATGTGCTCCACTACCGTTCGTGGCTCCAACTCACCCCCAACAGACCTTTGCAACGAGAATGGGATCACGGGCTACCCACAAATGAATCTATACCGCAACGGCGAGTTCGTGGAAACGTTCAATGCCGACAGGGAATTTCACGTTCTCGTCGAATTCCTGGGCAAACATAGGCAGCCCGAGGGAGCGCAGAAGAGTGCAAACAAGCCAGACGACGAAGAGTTAGCGCCCTCATCCACAGAACAAGGACCTACACCCATCCTACCGCCATCTCCCCCAGCAGAGCCCCCAGCAGAGCGCCTCCTCGTCCAAACCATACGTGCAGACACAAACCCGTCTGGAACGGTTGCGGCACTCGACGTCCAGTCTTTTGACATCTTTCTCGAGCAAGGACCTGCATTCATCAAGTTCTATGCACCATGGTGCGTCTACGCCTCTTTCATTCCGTCCATGCTAATGCGCGCCTAGGTGTGGGCACTGCAAGAAACTGGCACCGACCTGGGCACAGCTTGGTCGACGCACACAACACAAACTCAATGTCGCCGAGGTGGACTGCGAACAACACAAGGCGCTGTGCACCAGTCAAGGCGTCACCGGATTCCCCATGCTGTTTTATTATGCCCATGGCGTAAAGACGGAATATACCGGCGGAAGGTCGTACGACCAACTCGTCGCCTTTGCTGAAAAGGCTTCCAACCCGTATGCCGTCCACATCATCATCTTTAGTGACTTATCCTTTGCCCACTACAGGACGATGCAGGTTGTTGATGCCCCTGGGCTGGAACAGGCTGTACGCGACAACGCTGTCTTGTACTTATTGCTCCACGACGCTTCTGACGGCCGAGTTGTAGTAAGTGATCTTGTTCAGCGTAGCCTTGGCACCCACTGACGTGGCTATTTAGAACGGTCTTGCCAAGAGCTCGTCGTTCCTCTTGGGTTCTCCTCCCGTATATGTGTCAACGTCACATACCCTCTTCCGCAAGTACAACATCCCAACCAGTGCCGGTTCCGCACTCCTCGCATTCAAGGACAAGGATGCACGCGAGCCCGTTTCGGTGTTTTACCCGTCCTCTTCTGGGGCCTCGACATCCTCGGACGCGCTCAGGACCTGGCTCCACACGCATCGCTTCCCGTCGTCGTTTGAGCTCTCCAAGGATGTGTTCCAGCAAGTCATGTATGCCCCACACAAGCCGCTCGTCGTCATCGTCGCCACACCACAGAGCCACCGCGGGACTGTGTCGGATAAACTGCACGAGATTGCGAAAAAGTGGCGGCTAAAGAATACGGCCAAGGGTGTCGGTGCGCGTGAGGTCGTGTTTACGTGGATGGACGCTGGACAGTGGGGCAAGTGGATGAAGGACATGTATAGCATTCAAGCAGGCACGGAACTCCAGGTCGTTGTGGCCGATCACGAGGTGAGTGACGGACTCTGCTGGTCGTCGTCAATGTTGACAGGCACGTGTGATAGCGTCTAGTGTATTACGACAAGGATGGCTTTGGGCGCGCGATTGCGCTCAACTCGGTGAGCGTCGCGTCTACGCTCGATGCGATCTTCGCAGGCACAGCTTCACCCAAACACTCACGCAACATGCTGGAGCGGACGGTAATGGTACGCCGTTGCGCCGTCTGCTGGTTCCTCACGTGCCTGACCCTCATACACACAGGTCCTCAATGCCAAGCTCGTCTCACTCGAGGGATCGATCGTCGCACACCCCTACGTGACGGCCGCCACCGTCCTCGTTTTTGCTGTCCTCGTGGTCCTGGCGCTCTGTACTCTGTTTTCAGAGGACACATCGGATCGTGGGATGGAACGACGGTACACAAAAAGAGGTCGTTTGGATTGATTTTTTTTTCGGTGCATGAGGCTCGTATATAGGGCTCGCACGGATACATTCACCTTTTTCCCCTCTCACACTCACACTCTTTACTCTCGTCATAGATCTATGTATATTATTCTGATGGCCCAAATTTTTTGGGGTGAAACCCGTTGAAAAATGGGCACAGGAGCTCGGTGAGCAGAAGGCCGAAAGCATATGTCAGCGGACGCATCAGGACAGGCGGAATGTGCCAAATTTTCAGGTTCGTTCCGTTCTGCCTGATTTTTTTTTTCGCTTTTCCACTTTTCCACCCGGCGGCCTCACCCGCTCTGCCTCTGGTCGACGGTCCTTCCATTCAGTTCATCTACTACTACTGTTAGTACTATCCCAGCAAGCACCCACCCCATTCTGCACTCCACTAACTATTTTATTTGTTCTATAGCACGAGGTTAATCTCGCCCATTATACAGTGGGTGACTATCCGTGGGCTATATTCCAGCTGAATAGAATAAACCGGAGTGTAAATATAATTTGAAAATGCCGATAATCCGATAATCTATTCACCTGTGCAATCCATGGGCTCGGAGAATAAAATAATCCACATTTTCGTATTGCAGCAACTATGTCAAATATGGACCCCATTGATCTTGCAGCAGTGGTTGATGAAGAAGATGAGGACAACACATACTATGAAGAATATGAGAATACCATCTGACTTGGAGTTGCTGCTGCTATTGTGGCAGGTACCAAGATCACATGGCAATCCTGCATCATGAAACAACACCAGACTTACTTGTATCTGTGTCATTCCCAGCTCCTTCCTGACCCCCATGGAGATACACCATGGCAAAGGCTTTATGATAGCCAAAACAACTGAGCTTTTATAACCACAATGAGCATTGATGTCAAGACCTTTGAATACATCCTCACAACTGGCTTTGCTGCCAGTTTGTTAAAACCATACAGAGGAACTCTGGATCTACTCCAAGTATCTCCAGAGTTTTCATGGACTTGGTGGAACAGGACTTGAAGGACTTGGCTTCAGTGACTTAGAGTGGAGCGCTGTGTTGAAATTGAAGTCCTAACTTATTAGGCTTTGATACAACACAAAGTCTACTACACTTGTAGTAAGATGTGGTAATGCCATGGTATTCATTTATATCTGTAACCATGTGTCTACAAGGGTCCTTGACATGTGTTACACACAGTCTAGACCTTTGTATTGAGTCCACTTCCCTTATTACTCACAAATTACACCATAGTGACCTATTACAGAAGTTTCACCTTCTTATGGTAGTTTGGCTCATTTGTTTGGTCTTATATGCACTGGGCCACAAGAGGCGTGAGTTTATGTGTCCACTAAATCGCCTTTTGGACACATGTCATCTTTCTAAGCATTTCTCACTCCACATCACTTATTCCATGGATTTCTTGATGTTTCCATGAGATATCCATACATAGAGAGCTCCACAGCATGTACAAACAGTTGTGTAGCTATATACAGTGACCTCCAAAACCCTTTCAATAACTAACCCTAACATGGTGCACAAAGCGCACCACAAACATATGGAACAATTACATAATGATTTGCAGAAGAGAAAGATAGTACATACCCTTGGCTACAATATTGCCCCCTACATCATGTGATTTGGTTCAAATGGCATTGAGATACAAGCATTACAATACAACAACATCATTGAAAGGGTTTTGAACCATTGATGTTACAAGGGATATTTGCATACAATCAGTACTTGGCATAGCCTCCTTTTGCTTTCAGCACTGCCTGGATCCTTCTAGGCATGCTTTCAATCAACTTCTGACACTCCTCAACTGGTATCTTTTCCCACTTCACCTGGATTCTCTCTCATAACTCATGCACTCCTTTAGGTGGGTGCTCATGCTCTGCAAGCCTCCTTTTGAGATGTCCCCAGAGATGTTCAATGGGGTTCAAGTCAGGAGACTGTGCAGGCCACACCATGGTTCCAAAATCCTGCTCCTCTAGCCAACCTTGACCTTTCTGCAGATATGCTTGGGGTCATTGTCCTGCTGAAAAGTGATGTCAGGAGGATTGAGACCATAATATTCCAGAGTATTCAGCAACTCATCCTTCAAAATTTGAAGGTAAAGGTCTCCATCCATCCTACCATCAATCTTGGCAGCATAGCCAACTCCCTCCCAAGTCATACATCCCCACATCATCAAGAAACCTCCTCCAAACTTGATGGTCCCTTGAACCAATCTATCACTTAGCCCCTCACCTGGCTTTTTCCATACCCATTTGCGCCCATCTGACCCTAGGCAATTGATTTTGGTCTCATCAGACCAAACTACCCTCTTCCAGTCCTCTATAGTCCAATCCCTATGAGCATGGGCAAAGTCCAGATGTGCCTTGTAATGCCTAGCCAAGAGAAGAGGGTGTTTGGACTTGACTATGGCCTTCATACCAGCTTTCTTCAACTGGTGACGAACTGTGGTGGCAGAAAGAGGTTCATTGATGAGGTTGGAGAGTGCATGGGTGACCTGGACAGCAGTTTCTGCCCTGCCAGAAGTAATGAGATACTGAGCATGGCGAATGTTTGTAGGGGAAAGCTTGGTTGGGCGACCTCCACTAGACTTTGGAAGAGTAGAACACTCTTTAGACTGAATTCTGGATATGGTAGATGGGCTGACACCAGTTTTTCTAGAGATGTCTTCACCAGAGTGACCACCAGTAAGCATAGAGAGGATTATTTTCTGCTTAGCAGAGGAAAGTGATTTAATCATGGTTGTGGTTAGAAGACAAGAAGTGTGTGAACTTTTTGAAACTCAGACATGATGTTTACAACTTTATCTTTGTTTGTACAATCAAACATTTGTAATTATCATTCATTTGATAGTACCATTTCAAAAGCTCCAAAACCCTTTCAATGGTAATGTCATTTTATAATTTTTGTATCTCAATGCCATTTGAACCAAATCACATGATGTAGGGGGCAATATTGTAGCCAAGGGTATGTACTATCTTTCTCTTCTGCAAATAATTATGTAATTGTCCCATATGTTTGCGGTGCGCTTTGTGCACCGTGTTAGGGTTAGTTATTGAAAGAGTTTTGGAGGTCACTGTAAACCCTGGGGATAGACCCAGGAGAGTAACAAGACACTTACTCTTGTCCCCCATCTTCAAGCTCAGGAATATCTCTCTTCCTCACTCTACTATCTCTCTGTTAGCAAACCACTCTACTGCTTGGTGAGTCTCCCACCTAAGCCCTATTCTCTCTTGCCCCTGTGCCATTGGGATATCCTGCATTTCCAATAGGTTATGAGCCCTGCTTGACTGAGGTCTGTCACCTTGTATACACGATGCCCTCACTCTTGTGAGAGCGGACCTTGCTTGTTGGACTATCCTTTATTATGTGGATACTGTCTGAGATTCTACGAGCCATCATTGCTACTCCTACCTGGTCAGCCGGAGACAATGCCACTTGGGCATCTAGGACTCATTGGATATCCATCTGATTGTTACGCTCAGGTGTAGACCCGAGTGACGAGGGGCGAGGGGACATTAACGTCGCTATTCAGCTGATGTGGCAGGGGTTTGATAGACGGGCGATCCGCTATCCTCAGCCTCAATGGTATGTCGTGAGCTGTTGACCTGGTCAACGTATGTTGTGACGCAGGGACGAAGGAGTCGCTATGGGGGAGCGACGATGAAGGGGACAAGGGGAGCGCCTACTTGGTAGCAAGGCGAGGACAAGGGGGGCCCGAGAGGAATCAATGATCAAGGTAGATTCGGGTAGGTCTAACTTGGGGAATACATCGAGGGTATCGAGGGGTTTATATACGCGAGTCAAGAGAGAATAAAGCAGAGCGTAAAAGGGATGACTCGACTATAGAATGCGACGGAATCACGAAGAAGGGAAGTGAGTCAGAGATAACGGTGTTAGTACAGCTGCGGATACTGCGGATGAGTCACGCTAAATATGTAAGCGAAGATAAGAGGAAAAGGAGGAATAATAAAGTGGCTCAAGCGGGACTCGAACAGCGAGAGCAATGTCTGTAGAGAAACTAGGGTAAGAGTGAAGGGAAAAGAGTAAGGGTATGCGCGAATTGTAACACTGATGGTCCAGATCTTCTTTTTCTCTTCACGTTATCCGTGTTGTGGAACAGAGACTAATCCTCTTCGTGGAACTGCATTTTGACACCCCACAGACTATTCAAGAGGTTAGTAATTTAGATCACCCTCCTGGCTATATGGAGATCCGAATATCGGAAGACCCTAGAGTAGACGACACTCTACTTGTGCCCCCTGGTGTCCCCATTGCCATTCCTTGTCCCTATTCATCCTGCACTTGCACAGTTGAGTGTGGAGAATTCTGTCAACATCTGGAGATTGGTGTTACCTATCTCAGGCGAGATCAAGGCGAGCCCCTTGAAACACATAGACGAAACCCTTTTATTGTGTTTTGTCACATCTGACCTTCTCCAACTCCCACCTTTGGTCTGCAATCTGAAACTGATCAGATCATTGAGGTTGTAGATTCTGAGTTTCAAGATCTACCTCTGCTTATTTCAGACTTAGAGGAAGATTTAAGATGCTCACCTCTCCCACCTTACTCTCGCCACCAACCTTCACCTCCCAATCTTCCAATCCCTTCACCTCATCTTCATAATGCAAGCTCTAGTTCAACTTGAGGTTCTCAACCCTCTCCCATATGACAAAGAGGCCTACCTAGGTCTAGAGCACGTGGATCGGGCCTCCCTCAACCTCCAAGAGGTCAAAGACATTCCCTCAATAGGGAATCCAGCCCGAGACTATCATCTCAAGATGGCCAAGTTCGTTGACAGGAGGACCTTCGGTCCCCTTTATCAGCACAGAGTGAGGAGGAGAGTTGAGTACCGAGGAGAGGAGAGGACAGCTGTCGCTGTAGACGTCCCTCCAGCTCTTCAAATGGCAGGGGTGCCTCATATCCCTCTGCCTGATGCTCTCGACTCCAACCGCATGGCCTATTCTTTTTCTATCCAACCATGTGAGACCGGCATTCAATTTGGGATGCATATCAACTCATTCATGTATCCTACCAATACTCTTGCTGCTGCTTATGCGTTTGCTGGCTGGGCCTTCCCAGTCCCCTTCTACAATCATATCTATCAGATTCATACACACCATTTTGGCTATGAGATTATCTTCTGTGATCATTTCAAGTTTCCCCATCATGACCACATAGTGGGAGCTCTAGAACTGAGCTGCCTCTATGGGAACCCTGAACCCTGAGCTTTTGACAATGCTCCTTACCTCTGCTTCCTCTATTGTCACATGGACTCTTTTCATAGACACCTCTTTCATCTTCATCACCCTGCTCAGTTGAACCCAGCTGAACAGAGCCTTCTTGATACTTACAGGAAGGATAAATGCTTCATCAAGCAGCGACACATCCAAAGGCTAATCAAACAAGCCTCATCTCAACATGAGCTTGAAGCCATATATAAAGGCCTTGGCACAAGAATTGTCCCAAGACAGCCTAGACAGGCTGCTGTGGAAGGAGAAGCATGTAGAAGATTTCATGAACATAATTGACCTTCTCTTCTCTTCTTCAGTCCCTTCTACTTGGCCTTTGGATAGATACCACTATGGTACAGGTGCTTATTCTATGGAACTAGATCCTCCCTATCTCAACTTCTTGGAACTCAATTCCCTTTGTCAAAAAGTTCATTATTATCTCTTTCATCCTTGTTCTGAACCACTTATCATTGTCTATCGAGGTTTACTTAGTGATATCACAATAGACAATCCATTCTTCTTCAAAGATCTTTACTATGATGATATCATACTGAGTCCTACTTGGACTTGAGACCCCAGAACTACCTTTACAAAGGTTCTGAGACCTCTACCTTTACCACCTTCAGACAAGGACAAGCGATGACATTTTTGAGAATCCAAGATAGGAAACTCTACAAAGAAGCAGAGGAAATGGAGACAGTGGAGATGATCTTTGGGACTACTATGGCAGACACCAGGACAGGTACCTCCAATGATTCATTCAGTTCCCTCTATTCAACCTTCCTATCTATCCTTAATTGATAACAATTGGACTGATGATTTTCCAGATCTCCCCTCATCTTTTCACAGATACCTATAAGCAATGACTTCCACTCTTCCCAAAGACTTCAAAATCAACACCACCACCTATGCCTGGGTTCCCATGCTTTTGGGAGAAAGCAACTATAATATCTGGGAGAAATGAATGAATGGTATTCTCCAGATGCATGGTGTTGCCAGGTTCATAGATGGTTCTCTCACCTATGCTGCTATGACTACTGGAACAGATCAAACCACCTGGAAGGTGCTGGACAAACGTGTCCATGGAGCTATGGTCACCACTCTTTCTGATAGCCTTCTGGCTAATGTCAGCTATAATTGGATTGATCAAATGACCTTTCCATCCATGGCCAAAGCCCTCTGGGACACCTTTGCTAACCTTTACAAGACTAAAGGCATTGTTGGCCAATTCCATCTTTTCCATAAAGTTTCCAACCATCGTATCTGCCCTGCTCATGCAGGAGATGACATTTCCTCAATCAATTCACTCTTTGAGCACCTGACTGCTGCAGGCCTCAATATTCCTCAATCTCTTTGTGCCATGATCATTTTGAATCAACTCCCTCCGAATTACTTCCAACTCGCTTCAACTCTCACTGCTACTGTTGAAGAGGCCAACTTTACTGTTGACCTTGTCACTGCCAAGATACTTGGTGAAGCAGATCTTCGTGGAGCCATTCAAAATCGCCCTCCTCTTACTGCTAGGATCTCTGAGGTCCAAGCAAAACCTTCTAGCTTTTCGACTATGATTCATCATGGTTTTCCCCAGAATAATACCTGGAGACCACAGACCCCTTCTCGTATGAATCAACCTCTGGATCGTCTTTCCAGAAGAGACCTAATGTGTGGAAGAACCCACATAACAATTCAAAGCAGAAGAAGAGACAAGCCTATCAACAACGAAAGGCTAAAGGGAAGAGAAAGGCTCCTGCTTCTGCTCATCAGGTTGATGGCTTTGTCAATCAGGTGGAAAGTAATGGCAATGAAGAGATAACCCCAGATAAGTCTGAAGACCTTTGTGATCACTTTATGGATCACTTAGAATTTTCACCAGAGGAAATTTCCCCAGACTATAGTGATGAGTCTATGTTTGTTCATACAGGTTGGGCAAACTCCGAACATGAGGAAACTGGGATGGATATGGATCTATCCACACAGTCCTTTTAATCCTGCTCCTCCTACTCAACCCACAGGGAATGGAGCACAGTCTCAGCATAGTGAGAAGAAGAAGAAGAAACCGGTGGTGAAGTTGTCACTAGGAGGTCTGGTTTCTGGAAGAGGATATTTTGGTAATCATGCTGGTCTGGATAAGGTTGCTGTTAAGAGTACCCCTTTACCCCTTCCTGAGCCCATTTACAATGCGCTCAGAGAATGTCTTTCAGGGGCTACTGAAGATTATAACTTGTACTCTGATTACTGCATCCAACAGACAATAAATGGCTATGGTTCTGATTATGTTGCTGCTGTGATCAAGGGAGATCGATCATCATTTTCACAGTCTCATTGGATGGTTGATAGTGGAACTACTGATCATCTATCTCCTTTCATAGATGACTTTGCATATCTTGGCTCGACTACCAAGTCAGCCACTGTTGCAAATGCTGGCTCAATGCAAATGATTGGTCCTGGGATCATCATACTTCAACAGATACATCCAGATTGGACATTTCCTCCAATCACTTTGACAAATGTTTGGCATGCTCCTAAGGCTTCCAATTGTCTTTTGTCTATTCTCACTTTAATGATGCAGGGATATTGTTGTGAGATCTTAGGGGATACTACCAACATTTGGAACAAGACTGGACTGTTGGCAATACAGGCATCAGCCTTATTGCCATCCAACAAGTTGCATTGGTTTCAGTCATCTCAGATTACTCCTAATGCTTCTTTTGTTGCCACCCTCTCGGATCAATCCTCTCTTTACCTATGGCACCAAAGATTTGGACATCTATCTAGGAATGCCCTTCGTCAGGCTTTCCAAACCACTTCTGGTTCACCTTCCTTCTCTTCCTCTTCATCCTTTCCTCCTTGTAAAGGATGTGCTCTAGGCAAAATGTCTTCCTCCTCTCACTCCACTTCTTCAAAGTGTGCTAATCATCCTCTGGCTCTGGTTCATACTGATCTTATGGGTCCTATGCCTGTAACTTCTCACTACCATGCCAAGTATATCTTAACTTTCATTGATGATCATTCCTCCTGTGCTCTGCTTGCCCCTGTCAAACAGAAAAGTGCTGTTGCATCTCATTTTCAGAACATGGTTCTTTGGGCTGAGAATCTTCTTGGCTCAACTATCACCTCTGTTCATTCTGATTGAGGGGGGAAATTCCTGGCTGGAGAACTTCACTCATTCTTCACTTCCAGAGGTATTACACACTTAACATCAGTTCCCCATACTCCTCAACAGAATGGTCAAGCAGAGAAATTCAATCAAACCATCATGGAGAAAGCTCGTGCAATGCTTCACCATGCTTGCATGCCACAATCCTTTTGGCAAGATGCAATGACCACTGCACTTCACATATACAATCGTCAACCTATTCATCGAGCTAAGTGGAAGACCTTCATAGAGCTATTCTCTGGTAAAGTACCAGATGTTTCATATTTTCGGGTTTTTGGATGTAAAGCCTATGTCCATATATCTGATGTGAAGAGAAAGAACAAGTTATTCCCCAAATCTGCCGAAATGGTATTCATTGGTTACTCTCAAGGAACCAAAGGATGGACCTTCTACTCTAGATCAGATTGATCACAAGTTGATTCTGATACAGCCACCTTTGATGAGGATTTCTTTTCATACTATTCCAAGAATAAAAAAAATGATGGACCTGACCCAATTCCTGTGGACCTTGAATCACAAAACGAAGATTCTACTGCATCTAATGACCTTTCCTCTGATGAACAGAATCCAGAACTGTCCAGAGACTTTTATTTTCCAATACTTCTAGGATCAGATCACCCCAATCCACCAGATCATCCAGACAATGGGAAATTGTCTGGACCACCTACTCCTAATGCCTGGCATCCACCTCAAAATGGTCTTTTACCATTACTATTTGATGACAACCCACCTTCCCTATCACCCTTCTCCTATGTGCCCTGCTGAGAAGAGACAACAATCTGATACTGGTCATTGAACACAGTATCAAGATTGTCATCAACACAAGAGACATGCTATTACTGATTCACCTCCTACTGATCCTGATCCTGATCCACAAGGACCACGAGTCTGATTACCCCCTAGGCAACAATCTGATGAATCACTAGTTGAATTTTGTCAGAGACCACATCAGCACCATCCTTCTCAGAATGAGAGATCTACTTTCAGACCACCTGCTGAAGTAAGGCAATCCAATTGAAGACAAATACAAAGGATCTTGCCTGATAATGCCTATGGTAATTGCCCTGTGATGGATATTGAAAGGGACCTTGATAGAGGACTCCCTGCAATTCAGGAGGAGCAGAATATGCATACCTCTGATCAAGAACCCACCAATAATGCTGATCTTGGTGAGATGTATAGTTCTCAATGGATTTACCACCATTTTTCTATGGCAATTAACTCCGCACCTATTGTTGTTCCCTCACACTATAAAGACATCCTCAAGATGTCTCTAGAGGAACAGAAGCAATGGAAGGTAGCAATGGAGGAGGAGTATAACTCTCTTTGAGATTGAAATGTGTGGGATCTGGTAGATCTGCCTAAGGGTCACAAACCTGTCAAGGGATGATGGGTATATGCAGTCAAAAGCGATGATCGCAAAAAGGCTCACTTTGTAGCAAAGGGTTTTACCCAAGTTTTCAAAATTGACTATAAAGAAACCTTCTCTCCAGTTGCTCATTTTGAGACTGTTCGTCTCATTCTAACTTTAGCAGCTCTATACAATTGGGAAATTGAAGCACTGGACATCAAGACAGCCTTTCTCTTTGGAGAATTTGATGAAGAAATATATCTAGTACAACCAGAAGGTTTTGAAGTTAAAGGTTAGGAGACCAAAGTCTGTCACCTTCATAAGGCCATCTATGGTCTTAAACAAGCTGCCCTTCAATGGAACAAGCAGCTATACAAATCCCTTCTAGAGATGAGATTTCACCGAACTATATCTGATCCAGGAACCTATGTAAAGATGATTGGTCAGGATATTATTCTTATCCTAGTCTATGTAGATGATGCTCTTTTTATTGGAAGTAGTAAACCACAAGTCCTTGCTCACAAGAAGCAATTCATGAAATGATGGGAATCTCGTGATTTAGGAGAAGCTACTGAATATCTTGGTATGAGGATTACTAGAGATCGCAACAAGCGATCCTTAGTCCTAGATCAAACCCACTATGCAGAGAAAGTAATTGAAAGATTTGATCTAGAGAACTGTAAACCAGTTACTATACCTCTGTCAATAGAATACAATCCTAGCCCAAATTCAGATCAGGGATGTGCAGACCTTTGAAGTCGTTATCAGTCAGTTATTGGATCACTGTTATACATTATGCTTGAGACCAGACCAGATCTTGCCTTCTCAGTAATCACGATGTTGCAATTTTCCTCTAACCCCTCAGAGGAACACTTGCAGAAGGTGCTCTACATTGTGTGCTATCTATCTTCATCAAAGAACCTCTGCATTACATATACTGCAACTGGATCAGAGAATGGCATTTGTGCCTACTCTGATACTGACTGGGCTGGTAACATTGAGACATCTCGATCCACCACTGGTTATGCCATTTTCTTAGCAAATGGTATTGTCTCATGGCTTTCTAGATGACAAAGGAGAGTACGTCTATTCTCTACTGAAGCAGAATACTGTGGAATGACCAAGTGTGCTAAACAACTCCAATGGATTCGCAACCTACTTGAAGAGTTACACTTTAAACATAGTCCATTTCCTCTATGTGTTGACAACCAAGGGTCAATGTTTCTAGCTTCAAACCCTGCCCAGGAAGGACGAACCAAGCATGTTCGCATTCCTGAATACTATATACGTGAAGCTATAGAGTTTGATGAAATCAAACTTTATTATGTTCCAACTGTTCAGCAATTTGCTGACATCTTCACAAAGAATCTAGGCAGAGACAAGTACCAGAGTGATAGGAAGTCCCTGACACTTCATCCATACTCCCATTTGTAACAAGAAAGTGAGGAGGAGTGTTGAAATTGAAGTCCTAACTTATTAGGCTTTGATACAACACAAAGTCTACTACACTTGTAGTAAGATGTGGTAAGGCCATGGTATTCATTTATATCCATAACCATGTGTCTACAAGGGTCCTTGACATGTGTTACACACAGTCTAGCCCTTTGTATTGAGTTCACTTCCCTTATTACTCACAAATTATGCCATAGTGACCTATTACAGAAGTTTCACCTTCTTATGGTAGTTTGGCTCATTTGTTTGGTCTTATATGCACTGGGCCACAAGAGGCGTGAGTTTATGTGTCCACTAAATCGCCTTTTGGACACATGTCATCTTTCTAAGCATTTCTCACTCCACATCACTTATTCCTTGATATTTCCATGAGATATCCATACATAGAGAGCTCCACAGCATATACAAACAGTTGTGTAGCTATATAAACCCTGGGGATAGACCCAGGAGAGTAACAAGACACTTACTCTTGTCCCCCATCTTTGAGCTCAGAAATATCTCTCTTCCCTTGCTCTACTATCTCTCTGTTAGCAAACCACTCTACTGCTTGGTGAGTCTCCCACCTAAGCCCTATTCCCTCTTGCCCCTGCGCCATTGGGATACCCTGCATTCCCAATATGCTGTGCCCTTGCCAATCATTCAGGGTGTCCTTTAACTTCAGAGGAGGTGAAACATGAAGAGGAGTGGTCCAAGAAACAGAGGGGTGTTTTAGTCAATAACTAGCTAAAGTACAAGATACAGATGTCAGGAGTTTACATATATACAGAGATCAGAGGCTATGAGCGGTAAGGAGAGAAACTGAGGGCTAAAGAGAGCTATGTACAGAGAAGTAACATAACTGGAGCTATGCAAACACAGGATCAGAGTAATCTATGAAGTGAGACTAATACATAAAGAGAACAAGAATGTAACATAATGAAAAGAGGGTTGGAGTGGAGTTAAGGAGCAGAGGATCGGAGGACAGGAGATGAGGATCAGGGGGTTGGAGATAAGAATCAGGGGGTTGGAGATGAGGGTTGGAGGGTTGGAGATGAGGATTTGGGTATGGGATATGACACAGTTGGTACACAACACCCATTCCTCACTCTGATATCAACTTAACTGGTGATTCACGACCTGGGCAATGATCATTAGATGCTGTGGGTGCCCTTGGGCTAGTATTGCATTATCTGAACTCGACGATGTGCAAAATCAGCTTGCAACAGATTTTTGCCATCATTCCCTCCACAGCCTCCAGATATATCATTTTTGGACTTTGTGTTCTGCTTGCAACTCTCAGGATAATGTCAGATGCTCATATTATGTGGCAACAAGCTGTGGAGTTTGATGAATTGTTGAATCTTGTTCAACAATGCCATCCACACCTTCATGGAGCTTTTGGAAGCATTGATGGACTCAAACTTCTGGTTGAGACTTCAGATGATGACAAGATTGAAAATGCTACCTTTAATGGATGACTATCAGAACATTTCATTAGCTCAGTTATAGTTTTCTTCTCTCAAGGTACTTTCTCAGCCTACAGTATCTTTTCAAGATTTCTGACTGATGTGTTGACAAAGGTGTCATAGTTGCAGCAAGGACAAATGCACCTGGGAGTTGGCATGATTCATGTGTTGTGCAACCAATCTACTGTGTTTTGTGCTTAAAAACACCTGTCAATTATTATCTTGTTGCTGATACTGCATTTTTACAGAGTACTGCAGACATCATGAGATGAACTTGGGCTCCATTGAAGAATGGTCAGTGGGTTAGAGGAACCCCAGAACAAATAGATGAAGCATTGGCATTCAATTGGGAGCTGCTTTCATATTGACAAATTGCAGAATGGGGTATGTGTGCCATTCAAGGTTCATTTAGAAGGCTTTGAATGCCATTGAATTGCAATGACAATAATGGACATGGTGATTTGATTGAAATCTGCCTTCGACTTCATAATCTTCACACAGTCTGAGTTGGGATAAATCAAATCTGTACAGTATATATGCCACATTGGCAGGAGACAACAGACAATGTGGAAAGTATGGACAGGATTTGAAGAAATGTTGTTTTCAGAACAAAGGAAACAAGACCAAGTAGCACATTTTCATGTAAATCTGGAATACAAGTAGAGTCTAGTATCATTCACTTATCATTCACACTCTGTATAATCATCATATCAGTTGCAATCATAGCCTAATTTGTGGTTTCTGTTACAAATGGTCTCTGTGAGATTGTCACATGCCCTTTGTGGGCTTATCTTATACATCCTCAATGGAACAACGAATGTGACCCTCTACAGGCACATATATTTTCATTTCTCTCTTTCACTCTTTATCTTATTGGGGTACTGTTAAAACCATATGAAGGAACTTCGGATCTACTCTGAGTATCTCTGGAGTTTTCATGGACTTGGTGGACAGGACTTGAAGGACTTGGCTTCAGCAACTTGGAGTGGAGCGCTGCACCCTTGCTGATCATTCAGAGTGTCCTTTAACTTTGAAGGAGGCAAAACATGGCAAAGAGTGGTCCAAAGAACAGAGGGGTGTTTTAGTTGATAACTAGCTAAAGTACAAGATACAGATATCAGGAGTTTATATACAGAGATCAGAGGCTATGAACAGTAAGAAGAGAAACCAAGGGCCGGAGAAAGCTATGTACAGAGATGCAACATAACCGGAGCTGTGTGAATACAGGATCGGAGTAATCTATGAAGCGAGACTAATACATAAAGAGAACAAGGATGTAATGTAATGAAAAGTACAAAGAGTCGGAGCGGAGTTAAGAAGCAGAGGGTTGGAGAACAGGAGATGAGGATCAGGGGGTCGGAGTTAGGGGTCAGGGGGTCGGAGTTAAGGATCAAGGGGTCAGAGTTAAGGATCAGGGGGTCGGAGATGAGGGTTAGGATATGGGATATGACAGGTACGAACACATAACCCTTATTTTATTGGGATAATGTATCCCTACAACATATCCGAAGACATCCAGGTCTTCAACACCTTATCTTATCAAGGGATACAAGATCTCTTCCCTATCTTATCAGATCATCTGGTTATGATCTATTATCATGACACAATCTAGTATCGTGCTATCTTATCGGCTATAGACTAGAAGCTGCTATCTTATCAAGAATCATATGTCGATCATGTGACAACACACTAGACAATCAGGAGCTAGACTCCTAATCCTTATCTTATCAGGCAAGACCTGCTATATATGGAGAAGCTCTCCCACAGTCAAGGTGGCAAGACTTCTCTCACATCTATTCTCATAGATGCCAAGGGCTAGACCCTTGACCCCTATCTATCATGTGACTGCTTAGTCAGCAGTCTAAACCAAGACAGTGCTTGCACTGCTATCTATGATGTCACACCTCATGTACAGGCCTGGACCATGATGTCACAACTCTAGATGGTCACAGCCTTGATGGCTATGCTCTTATCTATAGAAGACACATGCCTAGCGCATGCTCCCTATATATCACAGCATGCTTGCAGCATGTTGTTCATATATCTTATTGCCAAGCCAGCATGAGGCTTGCATCTATCCTTATCAGGGAAAGCCCTGTGCCCTTATCTATAACCCTTGATGGGTTTATACCCTAGACCTCAAGAACAAGTCTCGAGGATAACTTATCCTTATCTATGATGTCATGGGCTAGACCCCTGCCATCTATTCCTTATATATCAAGACATGCATGAGACATGCATCAACTATCTATGTAGCATGCCCAGTGCATGTATGCCAAGGAAGTATAAGGCCAATAGTATATTGGTTTCTTATTATATTCACATGGACTCTTATCTTAGCCAATGGGAAGAGTTTCCATTTATAGTAATGTACCATAACATGTACAAACAGTAGAATAGTATATAATGACTCAGGTTCTCAGAGCTGTATCCCAGCTTTGAAGACTTGGAGATTACCTCAGAAAGTCTTTCATTCCCTCTCCTCAGCTCACCTGGCAAAGTGCCAGCAAGTCTACAAGACTAGTGGATCTGGTATCAAGGCTAGATATATCTTATTCAAGTCTTTCTACCTTAGCAGGAGATGTACTCTGAGGCTTTGGTTCTCTTGACTGAGCCCTAGCATGAAGGGTCAGATAACGATACTCTCAGTAGGGTTTCTTAACCCTACTTCATCATATAAAGGAGTTGGAGAGTCGTTTCAGTTTCATCCACATAGACCTTTTCACCACAATAGGCTTCATCCGCAAGTAGATCAACAACCTCCCGATTAGCTGGCAGATCATTGTTCAACTGCCATGTGATTGCCTCTTCTTTGTCAGCAGGCCACCAGTAGTACAGATTCTTCTTTTTTGACTTCTGATACTTTGGTGGGATGCAATGGCTTGATCCTGAAATAGCATTATGATGCATCATCTCAAGATGCATCTCTGCATGATCAACTGCTCACTGAGCCTCATACAAGCAGTTGCATAGGTCAAAAAGCTGTCCACATAACTTTTCATTGGTTGCTTGTGAGTCACATAGCTGCTGTGAAACTGTTAAAAGTTGTGTATTAGCAAGAGATTGACTTGCTTGATCCTCATCCTGAGCTTTCAAGACTGCAGGATCAAACACATGAAACAAAGAGTTTAGCAGATCTGCAGCAGCAGTTCCACAAGCATGTTAAGGGCCAGGAGCTTCATTACAGGCTGAATATGCTACTGCAACATGAGGTTCAGAAGGTGGCATATCATTGTCACTTGATGATGAATTGTTATTGTCGCCAGCATTGCCAAAGTCACTGTTGAGAAGATTGTGGGTTCCTGCTCATTCATTGATTAGCTCATCAATGTAATGCACTCATTTAACTTTGGGAGGACAGATGCCAGTTCCTGTTGGCTTTGTGGTTTTCACCAGCTATGAATAGTCATTAGCATGAGCCTCAAATCAACCATCAATTTACCTGTTTAAACTTCATCTCCAGCAACAACTGTTTGCAAATGGGCCGACCTGATTGAGCAGCCCATTTATTGTATTTAGTTGAGATAGTTGTCCAATTCTGTTGACTGAGAGGCAGCTCATCCTCGACAAGGTCAAGGAGCATGTTTGTATCCTCAACAGAGTAATTATTGGCCCCATGTGGACAGCCATGCTTCCCTTTAGGAACATCTGTTGAAAGAAAAGTGATCATGTGTTCATATGAATCTTATCACATGATATCAGATACATGTGACTTAATCACATGGATGATCACATGCTTCTTAAGACACAGAACGAGTTTGGACACAGTCTAGAGTCATCTTATCTCTTATCTATGATATCATAAGAGTCTGGAACACCCCAGAACACTCTTATCTTGTTATCTGTTATCTTGTGTCATCACAAATGACAGATAATCCTATCAACCAATAGAATATGATCTGCTTATCATGGATTACTCATGATAACTGCGGATGACTCAGTCTAATGACTCATATCTGACTCATGCTGACTGATAGCTATTGATCCCACCAATAGCCTTTATCTTTCTTATCTAGTGTACATGTCATCCCTCTAGATTAGGCAATATGTACATGGTCCATGCACATATCCTGTACATATATAAACCCCAGACTTCTGGAGGATCAATTCCCAGAGTCAGCAATATAGTCTTCACTCAGACTACTCCTACTTCCTTACCTTCAAGTCCCCTCATCCAGTAACCTCAGAGACAAAAGGTGAGTATTTCCCTTACTCAGTTCTTGCATCTTTCTTGCTGTGGACTCTGCTCCTGGGTTAGCCTGGGAGGTAGAATCAACACTGCTTTCTTCAGGTTATGAGCCCCGCTAAAGGCAGTGTGCAGTGTCAGGACTAACCTTTAACATTGGTGTAGGTTACTCAATGTCTATACCACAAGGGTGGAGCATACTAGGAGCAGATGGGGAAAATGCCTAGTGCTATCCACAGCTGTTACCTTGCTACCTGGGGGCAAAGCTTGTGTATTGAATATTGATACATCTGATGACAGATAAGGCCCCCCTTATGGTCTGTTGACAGGGTGGTGGCAAACTCTGGGCACACATGCACAGACCCCTTTTCTGATGTCTGGAGGTGTCTGTATGGTCATTTGCACCTCAGCCCTCTGTGGTTTTTTGAACTCAGACAGCAGAAAGACATTGGGTCCAAACCAATGGTGAGGTGACTCTATAGAGGCCAGCATAAATGGGGTCTAGACCCTTAGTAAGCACTCTAGATACTAACACTGTCCTGGTGGATGCTCTCTAAGGATGCTGGAATAAAAAGGCCCAGGTTCTTTGACCTGGTTGCAGGGAACACAGGCAATAGTTCTCTTTATAGGTGGTCTATTAAACCAACTATTGTGGACAAGGACTGATTATTGAGTTCAGGATACTTCTGCTCTATTTTCTTGAATACTCAAGAAATCATCCTTCACCACAACAACAGTAAGCTATTTTATTTGTTTTCTTTTCTTTATTTTTCTTGTGTATGATGCAATGAAACTGTCAGAGTTATGGAGGCTCTCAAGGAGCTTTCAGATCTGGTTGGATTACTCATGGTGTCTCTGTCTCACATCATGCCCCTCAGCCTATGGCTGAAAGATTACACTTTACCCCTCGAGAGGAGATAAGGCCACAACCCTATGGGTTGCCCTTTTCTTCTCAGATCTGGATAGAGGTGGTGTCTAGTGATTTGAAACACTTGTTCCAACAGGTTTGCTCTATTGCAGAGTGTATTGGACTCATCCAAAGAATCTACTCAGATGGACATTCCATCTGGGAAAAATCTGTTATTTCAAACACCCCCCATAGACAACTAACTCCTTATCCAACTCAAGTACAACTGGTCAGACCAGTTGTATTTAATCCTAATCTGACTTCAAGAATTTCCCCTAGTCAGAAAGGATTGAATCGAGGTATAAGTATGTGGGTAGGACCATCACTTGTAATAGATGAGGACAATCAACTGTCACAACAGCCACCTCCAAGGTACTCTCGTATTGAGACAGACCTTGAAAGTGAAGCTATATGACGGATTGATCAGTTCCTTAACACTTCCAGAGACTCTCCAACTTTGGAGAGACTACTCTTAGAGGAATTGGAGATCATTCTTCATATGGGCCATATTTGCCTATCTGATGATGATCTGATGAACATCCTCAATCACACTCTTTCTGGTAACAACTGGTGGAACCACCTCAGTCACAATACCAGAAATGCCTCACAAACAAGTGTGCCTCATAGACCACACCAAGTGCAGAGGATGCAGTCATATATGGGAGGCAGAGTATGAGAAGAGGAGAACTCTTCCACACGAGTTCAACACTGTTCATCATCCTCATCAACCTCTTTTAGAGGATCTGGGTGAACTCCAATTCGTTCCTTGAGATGTGGTAGATCTGGAACCTACTTTTCAAATGTTACCAGCAGGAGTAGAGTTCATGGCAACCATAACAACCCTCTCCCAATACCAAGCCAGGATACATGACCATTGGCACCAGGAAGCCAACTCATCCAATTGCTTCCTCAACCAAGATCGGTTCTGAAACGACTCTTCTAGTCATAGAGTTGGGAGACCACCAATAGGTGCAGTCTAGCCAATTGAGGGAGAGGAGGAGTGCAGCCAGGATCCTGGTGAATCACACCACAACCTCAACAAATAGTAGGCCACAGGCCTATCAAGAGAGATGACAAATAGTAGGGCTTGTCCCTATCAAGATGAGCTGAGAGGACACTTTGTCCAGAGTACAGGAAGAGGAAATCTCCAAGTCTTGAAAGCTGGGATGCAGCTCTGAGATGTTGGGGTTTATATATCATGCACAATATATGTACATGTTTGTGTAAATACAATAAATAGTATAGTCCATAAAGATAAGAGAGACATACACCATAGGTTGGTACATGAGCATAATGCGCCATTGGCTGGCGAGAGTCTAGACATGGGGCATTAGGAATAACATCATAAAAGAAGAGATAAGGGTCTAGCCCTTTAGGCATGTGGTGTGGCAGGTGCCAGCATCTAGACTGCAAACGTAAGCAGTCACGTGATAAGATAGAGATGAGTCGAGGACAAGTCTCGTTCACCTTGGTGTGGGAATAAAATACCAAAGGCATCTGGTCGAGAGTTCGAACCAGCATGCGAGGGAGAAAGAAAGAGAAGGAGAAATATACGATTATAACAGGTTCCTGCTAGACGGGCATCTGAGAGCTCTGTAGATTACACACTTGTATACTCCACAGATGCTGGAGAGCTTCCCAATTGACCAAACAACAGTCCAGTACCCTCCCAAGAACTGTTATCTAACAGGGAGGGTAGCATCCATAATGTGGACTTATAGAGAGAATATAGATGGACAACCATCTAACTCTCTTCAAGATTTGGTCTGACTCCATTTATTTCACTTTGAACCTCTCATCTCTGTCTTGGAATATGCTGGTTTTCCAATCCCTATTTCCACCTATGACAACACATTCCCCAACTTCATCCATGGAGAAGGAGTTGAAATTATGACATCTAAATTTCATTCTCTCCTTCCCTACTTTGTTCACTTCAGAGAAGACAAATTCAGTGACAAAGAATATCCCCTCTTGAATCACTGGGCATACTTCTATGTGCCATCTGATAAAGATGATGTTTTGTCTTATCAGGCAAAGGAGGATGCATGGACACTCATGCAGCTCAACAGATGATTCTGAGATGTTCCAACCAAGCAATCTTGGAATAAGGTCATGGATGAACGATGGAGGCTTGTCTGGAAACAGATCAAATACATGAAAAGTGCTCTTTACACAAGAATGACACTAATCAAAGCACAGGACTACCTTGAATGTGAAATCCAAAGAGTTTGCATGCAAATCTGGATAATAGGACTTGGCATCAGTCAACCTATCCCAGAAAGCCAGGCAATACTCCAACCCCTTTATGAATTCTCTCATCTCACTCACTGCAATGACATCATGGGAAGAGAAGAAGAATCATCTGGTCTCCTCTCTCATGAGGATTCAGAATGCGAGTCATTTTCAAGCTCTGGAGGTGATTGCACTCAACAGATGGGGCAAGGGTGTCTCCTGTTCTCCACTCAAAAATCAGGTTCCTCTGACCTGGCTTCTACCTTCTCTCTTGGGAAGGATAACCTACTCAAGAGACAGAGAGGAGAGTGGAGAAGTTATTGAGGATAGATCCACCAAGTGACTTTGCTAAAATGAACAAAATTCTCCCAGGAAAGTTTTCTCTTATCCATCTTTTTTGAAAAGATGTGCTGGATTGCTACTATTTTAACCTTCTGGACAATGAAACAATGGAGAATTACCATTTTTTAAAGACCTTGGTCTATAAGAAATGGAAGAAAATGTTCTCATACAAGAAGGAGAAATGTCTAAGGATTTCCTTGACATTTTCCCTTTCACAGTCACTGATAGCTTTGATTTTTGTGTTCATTGTATTGACACTCATCCTACCATTCCTCATTACAAATCTTCATGTTGTGCACACAGAATTTTTTTAAAGAAAAGCCCTTCTTATCAGGCTCTTTGGCCTGATCTTTCTTCTTGGAATTATTTTGATGAATTGTAGGATACTCACTCTTCATCTAGATTCCAAACATTATGTCTTTCGATTCAAGATCTCTTTTTACTGTTATTCCCATTCTTCAAGGACCTTCGAACTATTCAGAATGATCTTTACATCTTCAAAATGCACTAAGATTACAGGGACTTTTGGACATTGTAGAAGGAACTTCCTTTATGCCTGTTGTAACAACTGGAGGTCCAGTTGTTACAAATGAAGATCTTCTTCTCTGAAAGAAGCAAGATCAACAAGCCTTGGGCACAATTGGTCTCAAGATTGCAACAAACTTGCAATCTTACTTTCCCTCATCTTATATCACTGGTACTGCTGCCAATGCCAACATAGCATTGTCAAAAAGGACCTGGGATGCTATCAAGGATGCCCTTGCTCCCACTGGACCTACAGGGACATTTGCTTTGTTCTGTGAAGTGTTGGATTACTCAATGCCACAGAAAGCAAGATTTGACCCTATCCACCATCTCCACAATCTCCAACATCTCTCTCTTTGCTTGTCTTGAAGGTGCAGGACTTACTCTCACTGAAGAACACAAGACTATGCTCTTGGTTCATAAGATGACTCGCACAATGCTGTCTCTTATGACTGTCATCAGTCATACTTCAACATCTGCTGATTTTACTGTGGACAAAATTATCACAAAAATCATGGCAGAATATGAACGTTCTAAAGTTACTCCTTCCCATAATCCTTCCCCTACCTCTCGAGCTTCAGTTGCAGAAAACTCTGCACAAGCAAACAGGGTCTCCAACATCAAAAAGGCTCCCACTGGCAAGTTACCTCACTGCAAGTATTGTTGATTTTCCAATCATGCAGAGGAAAACTGTGTCCAAAGACCAAGATACTCTTTGAATCCTGGTTTCTCTTCAAACTGTCCTGGTGTGAAGAAGCCTTTCCCAAAGAAACCCACCACTGGAGCCAAGGGAAAAGGAAAAGGAAAGTTTGCAAAAAAGGGCAATGGTGCTAACATGGCTATGGAAGCTGGTGAAGATGTCGAGATGGATGATCCTCTTGCATCTTTCAAACCAGGAACCAAATTTGACATGTGAAACCTTCAATCTGCTGCCATGAACACAGCACTTGCTGCTCAAACATTCATATCTGATGACGAAGAACAAGAGATTGTACTCTCCTTCCCAGACATCAATGATACCTGGATTCCAAAGGCTGGATCTTCCAGCAAATAAGTTAGATTTCAAGACATCAAAGAAGAAGAAAAGATATGAAGTGAGAATGAAGATGGTGACAATGGCATGTCCATTGCTACCACTGATAACACATTTTGATCCAATAATCCATGTCAACCCTTTTTTACTCGACAAAACAACTCCTAAACCATTGGATGTCCAATTGGATACCTCAAGTGCATCTCTGGATACCAGGATTACACTTCAGGAGGAGCAGAAAGGTAAAAAGGGTAAAAAGAAGCAGAAATCTCCTAGAGTGGGACTTTCCACTCAATCAGGCAGGAGATCTGATGGCACCTGGATACACGGTCTGGATTCTCGCAACCTTGTAGTATGGGATGGACATGATGGTGATCATGGATACCATGATAGCATGTATGAACCAGAATTTGGGGAATACAGTGATTCATTCTATCTGGGTAATCCTAAGACATCAGATAATGGTTGATTAATTGATTCTGGATGCACTGAACATATTACACCATACCTTTCTGATTTTTCAACTCTAGGACATAAGAAGAAACCTTGCTTTACAGCATCAGGTCAAATCATCATGAACTATGAATCTGGAATTATCTTGCTTTGCCATCACAACAGTCAAATCTATCACAACATTTGGTTATCCAATGTTTGGTATGCTTCCAAAGCTTCCAAAAGATTGTTGTCAACAACATATCTTTGTGATCGAGGTTTTCATGTGGTTACAACTAACCAAGCAATGACATTTCATAGAAACAACAATCTAATCATTAGAGGATTACCTCTAGCAACTGGAAACCGTTTGCATTGGATCAAGACTAATATCATCCAACCATCCAGTACAGCAAACAGTCTACATGAGGATTCTTCTCTGCTATGGCATCTTCTCTTAGGACATTGTTCTATTGAAGCTCTTTGCCAAGCTCATCGCACTACTAAAGGTTGTCCTGACTTCTCAAAAGTCACCAAACTCTGGCATTTGTTGAGGTTGTCTCCTTGGTAAAATGACCAATCAATCATTCCATGCCAGTAACACTCGATCTTCACATATTCTAGATCTGGTACACTCAGATCTTTGTGAATTTCCAGTTCACTCTTGCACTGGTCATACCTGGATGATAACTATTACCTCAAACACAAATCTGATGCACCTAATGCCTTTCAAGATTGGCTCTCCTGGGCTGAGACTCAAATAGGTCTTCATCTTAAAGTGCTGTGTTCAGACCAAGAAGGAGAATACATTAATGCTTCTCTTGTGAAAATCCTTTCTCAAAAAGGAATACAGCATCAACAAACTGTTCCAAACACATCACAGCAAAATGGATGAGCTAAACAATTCAATCGGACTATCCTTGAAAAGTCAGAAGCCATGCAACAACATGCACATCTACCTCCATTATTTTGGCAAGATGCTTCAGAACTAGCCTTGAGGATCTACAACAGACAACCTATGTGTCGAATTCATTGGAAAATACCCTATAAACTATGGCACAAATCTAAACCTGATGTTTCTGACTTCAGAACATTTGGTTGCCAAGCATATGTTCTTATACCATTGGTACTGCATGCCAACAAACTATCTCCCAAATCAGAAGAGATGATTTTTGTTGGATATAATGAAGGAACCAAGGGATACCGGTTCTGGTCATACTGTATCAGTGCAAAAGGATTGTGTTATCATGAACTGCTACCTTTGATGAATTCTCTTTCCCTTGTTGCAACCTTGAAGGAGACAAACGATCCCCTGTTTTTCAACCTTCCTCTCTAGAGAAACAGAATCATGAATATAATTCTGATAGTTCAGATTCAGGAGGAGATAGTCATGACATCTCACTCACACCTAATCAACAACCTACTACAGAACAACCACCATCATCACCTCTTCCATCAGAGTCTTCAGAATCAGAACTTCCTGAAGGACAACCTGAGACAACTGATGAAGGTGATAACTCCAAACAAACACAGGATCAAGAGACACTGGACTTTGGACAACCAGAACAAGCAAGAACATGTCCAGATCCTGATTCACATGCTACTTCTGGACCTTCTAGAACCTCTGGACAAACTCGAGGATTCAAGATTAAACCAACAAGAGTAGAACATACCTTCTGCCATGAAAAATCATCACCACATTCTGGATTGGAACTTTGTACAGAAGTTAGAATATCAGGACAGCACAGGAGACCTGTGATCAGAACTGATAACATCTATGGTACATGGACAGCTGTGGAAATAGAAAGAGATATCCATAATGAAAGGGAGTTTATCAGGAATATTCTAAATCCCTCTCAGGATCAACCTGTTACGAACGCATTTCTCCTATTCTTCTATTTCTTTCTTTCTTTCCTTCAAGC